>ONZH01018777.1:0-63022 GCA_900303285.1 Rhinella marina | reverse complement strand
GTGGACGTGGATGTCTGATATCTGTCAGGTGTTAAGCAACTTTGAGGAGTCCAACACAGATGGTCAGCGGCGATGCCGCCATTATCAACGTCACCATCCCTCTGCTTTGTTTGCTGAAAAACTCACTGCTCAGCATGAAGTCAGAAGCTTTGCGCTTGTCACAGGAGATGGAGGAAGAAGTTACGTTGCTTGATAGCCAGACCACCCTCCGGTCTGTTTCTCAGCGTGTATTGGAGGAGGGGGAGGAGGATGAGGAGGAAGAGGAGACTGTTGGCGAGACTGAAGAGGGTACCAATGCTCATTCCATCTTATCTGTTGAGCGTGTATGGGCTGAGGAGGAGGAGTTGGAGGAGGAGGAAATTGAGAGTCAGCCTATTGAGGAGAGGGAATTCTTGTATGTTGGGACTCTGGCGCACATGGCTGACTTCATGTTAGGCTGCCTTTCCCATGACCCTCGCGTTAGAAACATGTTTGCCAACACCGATTACTGGGTGTTCACCCTCCTGGACCCCCGGTACAAGCAGAACTTTTCCACTCTTATTCCTGTAGAGGAAAGGAGTATGAGAGTGAATCAATATCAACAGGCCCTGGTGCACAAGCTGAAACTATCCTTCCCATCTGACACCGCTAGTGGCAGAGGACATAGTTCTGCGGGCCAACTAGCGGGGGAGCAGGCAGCTTGTCAAGCACTGGCAGGGGAACACTCTCCAAGGCCTTTGCCAGTTTTATGTCACCCCAGCAAGACTATGTCACCCGTCCCCAGTCTAGGCAGAGTTGGGGGAGATGTTCATAAAGATGGTGAGGGAGTACCTAGCTGACCATACCAACGTCCTGCGTGATCACTCTGCTCCATACAACTACTGGGTTGCAAAGCTGGACACGTGGCCCGAACTGGCGCTGTACGCCTTGGAGGTGCAGGCCTGCCCTGCCGCTAGCGTGTTGTCAGAGCGGGTCTTCAGTGCAGCTGGTGGCATCATCACTGATAAGTGTACACGCCTGTCAACTGACAGCGCTGACAGGCTGACGCTTATTAAAATGAATAAAGCCTGGATTTCACCAGAATTTAAATCTCCACCGGGGGAAAGCAGCTCAACATGAAGATTCTTCATGTCTCCTCTCCTCCTCCTCCTTCTCTTCTTACACAAACGCTGAGCCAGCAGGCAATTTTTCAGAGGGCCAACTGGCTCTCTTTTCAAACAATGTTTAGGGGAGGGCCACCTACAGGCCCTCTCTCCAATCAATTTTTTAGGAGCGTCAACTACAGACACTCAAAAACAATTTTTTTAGGAGGGTCAACTACAGACGCTCGAAAACAATTTTTCAGGAGGTCAGCTTCAGACACTCTAAAACAATTTTTTGGGAGGCTCACCTATAGCCATTTGACTGCAATCTCAGTCTGACCAAGGCATTGGTGGTGTCACCGCCATGCTGAGTCAAGGTTAATTTATATGTGGTTCACCTGCTACCTCAGTCTACCTTGGTCACTCTGGGTTCACAGCCATGCTGTGTCAGGGTAAATTTTTTGGTGGTTCTCCTGCTACCTCAGTTTCACTTGGTCACTCTGTTGTCACCGCCATGCTGTGTCAGGGTAACTTTTTATGTGGTTCACCTGCTACCTCAGTCTAACTTGGTCACTCTGTTGTCACCGCCATGCTGTGTCAGGGTAACTTTTTATGTGGTTCACCTGCTACCTCAGTCTAACTTGGTCACTCTGTTGTCACCGCCATGCTGTGTCAGGGTAAATTTTTATGTGGTTCACCTGCTACCTCAGTCTAACTTGGTCACTCTGTTGTCACCGCTATGCTGTGTCAGGGTAAATTTATATGTGGTTCACCTGCTACCTCAGTCTAACTTGGTCACTCTGGGTTCACCGCCATGCTGTGTCAGGGTAAATTTATATGTGGTTCACCTGCTAGCTCAGTCTAACTTGGTAACTCTGGGTTCACCGCCATGCTGTGTCAGGGTAAATTTTTATGTGGTTCACCTGCTACCTCAGTCTAACTTGGTCACTCTGTTGTCACCGCTATGCTGTGTCAGGGTAAATTTTATGTGGTTCACCTGCTACCTCAGTCTAACTTGGTCACTTGTTGGTGTCACCGCCATGCTGTGTCAGGGTAAATTTTTGGGTGGCTCACCTGCTACCTCATCTAACTTGGTCACTTGTTTGTGTCACCGCCATGCTGTGTCAGGCTACATGTTTGGGTGGCTCACCTGCTACCTCATCTAACTTGGTCAATTGGTGGTGTCACCGCCATGCTGTGTCAGGCTACATGTTTGGGTGGCTCACCTGCTACCTCATCTAACTTGGTCACTTGGTGGTGTCACCGCCATGCTGTGTCAGGCTAAATTTTTGGGTGGCTCACCTGCTACCTCATCTAACATGGTCCCTTGGAGGTGTCACCGCCATGCTGTGTCAGGGTAAATTTTTATGTGGTTCACCTGCTACCTCAGTCTAACTTGGTCACTCTGTTGTCACCGCTATGCTGTGTCAGGGTAAATTTATATGTGGTTCACCTGCTACCTCAGTCTAACTTGGTCACTCTGGGTTCACCGCCATGCTGTGTCAGGGTAAATTTATATGTGGTTCACCTGCTAGCTCTGTCTAACTTGGGAACTCTGGGTTCACCGCCATGCTGTGTCAGGGTAAATTTTTATGTGGTTCACCTGCTACCTCAGTCTAACTTGGTCACTTGTTGGTGTCACCGCCATGCTGTGTCAGGGTAAATTTTTGGGTGGCTCACCTGCTACCTCATCTAACTTGGTCACTTGTTTGTGTCACCGCCATGCTGTGTCAGGCTACATGTTTGGGTGGCTCACCTGCTACCTCATCTAACTTGGTCACTGGTGGTGTCACTGCCATGCTGTGTCAAGCTACATGTTTGGGTGGCTCACCTGCTACCTCATCTAACTTGGTCACTTGGTGGTGTCACCGCCATGCTGTGTCAGGCTAAATTTTTGGGTGGCTCACCTGCTACCTCATCTAACTTGGTCACTTGGAGGTGTCACCGCCATGCTGTGTCAGGCTAAATTTTTGGGTGTCTCACCTGCCACCTCATCTAACTTGGTCACTTGGTGGTGTCACTGCCATGCTGTGTCAGGCTAAATTTTTGGGTGGCTCACCTGCTACCTCATCTAACTTGGTCACTTTTTGGTGTCACCGCCATGCTGTGTCAGGCTACATGTTGGGTGGCTTACCTGCTACCTTATCTAACTTGTTCACTTGGTTGTGTCACTGCCATGCTGTGTCAGGCTAAATTTTGGGTGGCTTACCTGCCGCCTCATCTAACTTGGTCACTTGGTGGTGTCACCGCCATGCTGTGTCAGGCTACATGTTTGGGTGGCTTACCTGCTACCTTATCTAACTTGTTCACTTGGTTGTGTCACTGCCATGCTGTGTCAGGCTAAATTTTTGGGTGGCTTACCTGCCGCCTCATCTAACTTGGTCACTTGGTGGTGTCACCGCCATGCTGTGTCAGGCTAAATTTTTGGGTGGCTCACCTGCTACTTCATCTAACTTGGTCACTTGGAGGTGTCACCGCCATGCTGTGTCAGGCTAAATTTTTGGGTGTCTCACCTGCCACCTCATCTAACTTGGTCACTTTGTGGTGTCACCGCCATGCTGTGTCAGGCTAAATTTTTGGGTGGCTCACCTGCTACCTCATCTAACTTAGTCACTTGGTGGTGTCACCGCCATGCTGTGTCAGGCTACATGTTTGGGTGGCTCACCTGCTACCGAATCTAACTTGGTCACTTGGTGGTGTCACCGCCATGCTGTGTCAGGCTAAATTTTTGGGTGGCTCACTTGCTACCTCATCTAACTTGGTCACTTGATGGTGTCAACGCCATGCTGTGTCAGGGTAAATTTTTGGGTGGCTCACCTTCTACCTCATCTAACTTGGTCACTTGGAGGTGTCACCGCCATGCTGTGTCAGGCTACATGTTTGGGTGGCTCACCTGCTACCTCATCTAACTTGGTCACTTGGTGTTGTCACTGCCATGCTGTGTCAGGCTAAATTTTTGGGTGGCTCACCTGCTACCTCATCTAACTTGGTCACTTGGTGGTGTCACCGCCATGCTGTGTCAGGCTAAATTTTTGGGTGGCTCACCTTCTACCTCATCTAACTTGGTCACTTGGAGGTGTCACCGCCATGCTGTGTCAGGCTACATGTTTGGGTGGCTCACCTGCTACCTCATCTAACTTGGTCACTTGGTGTTGTCACTGCCATGCTGTGTCAGGCTAAATTTTTGGGTGGCTCACCTGCTACCTCATCTAACTTGGTCACTTGGTGGTGTCACCGCCATGCTGTGTCAGGCTAAATTTTTGGGTGGCTCACCTGCTTCCTCATCTAACTTGGTCACTTGGTGGTGTCACCGCCATGCTGTGTCAGTGTGTCAGGCTTATGCCTGCATCCTGGGGTGGGGGATAGAACAGCAGTGCCAGCATGGGCAGTGGTGTCACCCGCAGGTGGTGATGGACCTTCGTTGCACCTAGTTGGGTACTTTCCTAACATGTGCCAGCGCATGTGTCTTGCCCATCTTGGTCTGGGTCAGCACAATTGTCTTGAGGGTCATCACCAGGCTGTTGCCCAGAATTTGGCATAATGGTACGATTAGGCAGCCGAAGAGGCAACCATGCATGCTGTCCCTGCTGTTTCCTGTCCATTTCCGTGGTGTTTCCATCATTTTCTGAGGTTTCCAGGTTTTCAGGCAACCTTCCCTGTGCAGAGCTTTGGTCCCCTGCAAAAATGCTCGAGTCTCCCATTGACTTCAATGGGGTTCGTTATTTGAAACGAGCACCCGAGCATCGGGAAAAATTTGACTCGAATAACGAGCACCCAAGCATTTTAGTGCTCGCTCATCTCTAGTGTTTTCATGTGCGACATAGCTCCCAATTATTATTCCAGCTAATTCCATTCTCCAAAAGCCATATGGTGCCACTTCCACTCTGAAGCCTGCTGTGTGCCAGTACATTATTTTTTTGCACATATGGGGTGTTTCTGTAAACTCCAGAATCGGGGTAATAGATTTTGAGTTTTGTTTTGTGTTAACCCTTGATGTGTTTCATGAAAAATGGATTCAAACTTAAAATCTGCTAAAAAAAGTGAAATTTTGAAATTTCATTCCAATTTTCCGTCAATTCTCATGGAACACATAAAGGGTTAACAAAGTTAGTAAAATCAGTTTTGAATAGCTTGAAGGGTGTAGTTTCTAAAATGTGGTGATTTATGGGGAGTTTCCACTATGTAAGCCCCACAAAGTGACTTCATAACTGAACTGGTCCTTAAAAAAATGGGTTTTGGAAATCTTCTTAAAATTTTAAGATTTGCTTCCAAACTTCGAAGCCTTATAACGTCCCTAAAAACTAAAATGTCATTTTCAAAATGATCCAAACATAAAGTAGACATATGGGGAATGTAAAATAATAAGTATTTTGGAGGTATTACTATGTATTTTGAAAGTAGAGAAATTGAAATTTGGAAATTTGGAAATTTTTTCAAATTTTTGGTAAATTTGGTATTTTTTTTATAAATAAAAATGAAATATTTTGCCACAAATTTACTACTGTCGTAAAGCACAATATGTGACGAGAAAACAATCTCAGAATGGCCTGGATAAGTAAAAGCGTTCTAAAGTTATTACCACATAAAGTGACACATGTCAGATTAGCAAAAAATGGCCTGGGCAGAAAGGTGAAAAGAGGCCCGGGGTAGAAGGCGTTAATTAAGCATGTTATGGAGGTTCATACAAGCGACCCTAAAATACTTACGTTTTCAGGTATAGAAGTAGTTCCCTATCTGTCCAGAGGAGGCAGCAGACATGCCGCGTTATTACGTAAGGAAGCCAACTGGATCATTAAGGCGAACGCGTTGGTCCCATTAGGCCTAAATGATAAAATTGACTTAAGTGTATTTCTGTAAACATCTGTGAGATATTTTACTGTTTTTGTATTGTTTTTAATATTCTTTGTGTGATGCGACACCCGGCTGCTTGTGCGCGTGTCAGCCGAGTGTCGCGCTGATGCATAAGAATGACGCATTGGCGTCATGACGTCTGAGAGGCCTGAGGAAGAGTATCAACGTGAAACGGCCGTCGCCGTTCGATGGTGCTTGTGTGGCATCCCGTGCCCCTGCCGCCTTGTTATGTAAGTGCGTCTGTTGACAAAAATAAAGAGTAGTTGGACGATACATGTGAGTGCCATCTTTTCCTCTCTATGCTGGTATTTGATTGGACTTTTACATACATGGATAGAGCACCTACACAGTCCAAATTAAAAGCTATGGTTGCTGCAGTTTTTGCATCCCAGTGGACCTATTAATGCTTGCAGTGCCATCCAAATCTTGCTCTACTATTTGTGGACTTGTGGTGAAAAAGAAAGTTTGGGCCTAATGCACCATTTTCTTGTTAAAAAAATGTAATTTTTCATTTTCACAGCCAAGTGTTATAAATTCTTTAAAACGCCTGTAGGGTCAAGTGCTCGCTACAGGCCTTAAAAATTCCCTGGGTGGTGTAGTTTACAAAATATGGTCACTTTTTGGGGTTTTTGTTCAAATGCAACATGGCACCCAAAATCCATTCCAACAAAATTTGCCCTCCAAAATCCATAAGGCGCTCCTTCACTTCTGTGCCCTGCCGTGGGCTCATACAGCCTTTTACAACCACATGTAGGGTATTTCTGAAAACTGCAGAATCAGGGTAATAAATATTGAGGTTTGTTTTGTTGTTAACCCTTGATGTGTTACAGAAAAAGATTGATTAAAATGAAAAATCTGCAAAAAAAAGTGAAATTTTGAAATTTTACATCTATTTTGCTTTAATTCCTGTGGAATACTTAAAGGGTTAACAATAGAGATGAGCGAACCTGTTCGTCACAGTTTGTTATCCACACGGATATTAGGGTACTCGGCAGTACTCGGCCGAGTACCGTGTGATATTCGTGTTTTTTTTTAAACTCCTCCCTGCATGTTTAGCGCCTATTTCTTAGCCAATAAACATGCAGGGAAGGCTGTGGGACCTCCTACCATGACCTACTACCTTTTCTACTTGTCTAGGAGTGATTGGCTGTCTGCATCAGGTGACCTGCTATTATATAAGTGGGCCCCCCCGGGGCTCGGATCACACACCTTGTGGTTTCAGGAGAGGGAAAGAGTGTGTGTGATAGGGATAGCGATAGTGTAGCAGATAGGAGGTAGTAGTGTGTATTAGGCAGGGAACTGCATTTGTGACCCAAAAGTCTTTTTAAAGACTACACTTCTGCTACAGAAGTGTGATTCAGATTTCTGCAAGTAGAACAGCAGATATATACTGCAGTCTGTAGAGTCACTGTCTGACCCTACAGATACAGAATACCCTACAGTGTTGCTTGCTGTAATCTGTGCTGTATATCATACAGTAGGTTCTCTCACAGTGTCATATAGTGTGTGATACTGTAAGGCATCTATTAAAAAAAAATGATACGTACATTAGTATAGTGTGTATACTGTGGGGCGTATTGTGCGTGCATAATAGCATTTTGTGGACACGTGTGCAAGCTCACTTCATACATCCTATACATATATAGACATATATATACAGATATATCTATCTATATATATATATATTATATATATATATATATAGAGAGAGAGAGAGATAACAAGATATATATATATATATAGAGATATAGATAGATATAGATAGATATATGTATAAAGATATATATATATATATATATATATATATATATATATATATATATATTACGAAATATATATATATATTACGAAATATATATATATATATATATATATATATATATAGTCTCCAGGGGCAAGGGTAAAGGTGGTAGAGGTGGGAAATGTGGGCGTGGAACTGGTGTGGTGGGCAGAGTCGGTGCCCGTGGTAGTGTGCGGGGTGACACTGTGCCTGCTGCTGTGAGTGCAGTGGAAAGACGCCAATTCAGGATATCTGCTTTTCTGCAAAACCTTGCAGGGCCGCAGGGTACACCTTTGACTGTCCCCCAAGAGCAAGAGACGGTGCTGAAATGGATGGCGGAGAGCACGTCCAGCCATACGTCCACTGCTCCGTCTTTCAGCCAGTCCACTCATGAGAGAAAGGGGAGTGGACCTGTCCATCCTCCACCTCGCCCTCCTTCTCACCAGGCTGGACCCTCCAGGGTCCAATCCCATGTGGAGACTTACTCCCTGGAACTCTTTACTGATCCCTTCCCTTATGTGCTACCGGAGGAGATGCTCTCCCCCGATTCGCAAGAGCTGGTGCAGTGTCAGGGTGATGAGGGTGGGAATTTACCTGTGCCGTCTGAGGAGGTGGTGGACGATGACGAGACACAGGTGTCAGGGGGTGAGGTAGTTGTCAGGGAAGTAAGTCAGAGTGGGGACTCTGAGGAAGAGCTAGGTGATGATGAGGGGACAGATCCGATTTGGGTGGATCAGGCACACGAAGATAGCGGTTCTGACTGTGAGGCAACATCAAGACCACAACCGGTTGGGAGAGGCAGTGGGCTGGGCAGAGGGAGAAGGAGGGCCCGAGCTACTACTCCCCCAAGTGTTCCCAGGGGTCAAGCTCCAGGGCACAAAGCTTGACACTCTGTAGCTTGGGTGTATCTTAGGGATGAAGAGGGCGATCGACGGGTAGCAGTGTGCAAACTGTGCCACACCAAGATTAGCAGGGGAGCCAACAATAAGAACCTGACCACAAGTAGCATGCGCAGGCATTTGGATAAGAAACACTCCACTAAGTGGTTCGCACTCCAGTCAGCTGGTGACGGTGAGACTGTTGCTTCAGCCCCTGTGTCACATGCTGTCAGTGACATAGTATCCCCCGGCCGGGATGCTCCAGCCTCCAGCCCTGCAAGGACCCCTCCAACTCCATGTCCCTCCCCCGTCTCTACTCATGTGTCCCAGCGCAGTGTTCAATTGTCACTACACCAGACCTTTGAGTGCAAGTACGCAGCCGCCCACCCCCATGCACAAGCCTTAAACGTGCAGATCAGTAAACTGCTGAGCCTGGAGATGTTGCCGTATAGGCTTGTGGAAACAGAAGCTTTCCGCCAACCTCATGGAGGTGGCAGCCCCCCGTTACTTGGTCCCCAGCCGCCACTATTTTTGCCACTGTGCCATCCCTGGTCTACACCGCTACGTGTCTGATAACAGCATCCGTGCCCTCAGCAACGCAGTTTGTGGGAAGGTCCACCTAACCACAGACACGTGGACAAGTACCGGTGGGCAGGGACACTACATCTCCCTCATGGCACATTGGGTGAACCTGGTGGAGGCTGAGACTGAGTCTGACCGTGGGCCTGCTCATGTGCTACCCACACCCAGAATTGCAGGACCAACTTCGATGTCTGTTTCACGGCACATTACGCCTCTTCCTCCAACCCCCCCTCCTCCTCCTCCAAAAGAGTATTGATGGCCACATCGCCGAGTGTCAGTAGCTCAATGCGCAGCAGCACTGCAGTGGGGAAGCGTCAGCAGGCTGTGCTGAAACTGCTTAGCTTGGGCAACAAGAGGCACACGGCTGAAGAGCTGTTAGAGGGCATCAGGGGGGAGACCACTGTGTGGCTAGCACCGCAGAACCTGCAACCAGGCCTGGTTGTTTGTGACAATGGGCGTAACCTGGTGGCGGCTCTGAAACTTGGTGGACTCACACACATGCCATGCATGGCCCACGTACTAAACATAGTGGTCCAGCTGTTTCTTAAGACCTACCCCGAGATTGCTGTGTTGCTCACCAAGGTGCGCCGCATCTGTGAACATTTTAGGAAGTCCACCACAGATGCTGCCACCCTCAGGACAGTGCAACAGCGGTTACAACTGCCTGCTCACCGGCTGCTGTGTGACGTTCCCACACGTTGTAATTCAACGTTGCATATGATAGCCAGGGTGTACCAGCAGCGCAGGGCAATAGTAGACTGCCAGCTGACCCAGAGAGGTGGTAGTCATGCCAGTCAGCTTCCTCAGGTGTATAATGAGGAGTGGACATGGATGGCTGTCATCTGCCAGGTCTTAGGCCCCTTTGAGGAGGCAACATATGGTTAGCGGCGATGCGGGCTTCATCAGCGTCACCATCCCGCTGCTGTGTCTCATCCAAAACTCCTTATAGAACTTAATATCAGAGGCTTTAGGCATGTCACAGGAGATGGGAGAAGACAGTGCGTTCTTTGACAGCCAGACCACCCTCAGATCAGTTTTGCAGCGCGAATTGGAGGAGGAGGTAGAGGAGGAGGAGACTCTAGGCCACACTGCAGGGGGTGATTGGATCATAGCAGTTAAGCGGGTATGGGCTGAGGAGGAGGAATTGGAGGTGGAGGTAGAGGAGGAGGAGGAGATGGATAGTCAGTCGATTGAGGAGAGGGAAGGGTTGCGCTGTGGGACTGTACCTCACATGGCTGACTTTATGTTAGGCTGCTTTGTCGCGATCCTCGCGTGAAGACAGTTCTGGCCACCAATGATTACTGGGTGTACACCCTCCTAGACCCACAGTGTAAGGACAATTTCTCCACTCTAATTCCTGTGGGGGAAAGGACTACAAGGGTCAATTCATACCACAAGGCCCTGGTGCAAAAAATGCTACAAGCATTTCCATCTGACACTGCTAGCGACAGGGGACGGACTGCAGTGGGCCAAGTAATAGGGGAGAGGAGGGGAAAAGGCAGCGTGTCCAGCAAGGGCAGGAGTACACTGGGTCAGGCCTTTGCCAATTTTTTGTAACCCCAGCCAGACTGTACCACTTGTCCACGGGTTAGTCAGAGTAGGGCGGAACTGTACCGCAAGATGTTGAGGGAGTATGTTGCAGACCAGCGTCCTGAGCGATCACTCCGCCCCATACGATTATTGGGTGTCTAAGCTGGACAAATGGCCTGAACTGGCGCAGTACGCCTTGGAGGTGCTGGCCTGCCCTACCACTAGCGTACTGTCGGAAAGGGTTTTTAGTGCTGCTGGGGGGATAATCACTGACAAACGGACCAGCCTGTCGACTGACAGCGCCGACAGGCTGACGTTCATCAATATGAACAAGTCGTGGATATCCCCCCACTTCTCTTCCCCACCGCAGGATAGCAGCTGAAGTCCCTAAGAGCCCTTGTATCCTCCTCCTCTTCCGGCAAAAGAGGGGAAAGAAGAAGGGAGAAGAAGACCAAGGCCGGCCAGCCCCCTCCAGAGCTTTGAAGTGGAGACAAGGGCCAAGTAACTGTAAGTTTTTATGTGTGTCATGTGTGTGTGTGTGTATGCATACACTGTGTATATACTGTATATTGTACAGCATGACACAGGGGTTATATTGTCCGGCATGGTGTAACCACCATGCATTTGTTGTACAGTATACATTATAATCCCTGTACCATGCTATACAATGTACAGTATAATCCGTACACCATGCTGTATAACATACAGTATAATCCATACACCATGCTGTATAATATACAGTATAATCCGTACACCATGCTGTATAATATACAGTATAATCCATATACCATGCTGTTTAATATACAGTATAATCCGTACACCATGCTGTATAATCTACAGTATAATCCATACACCATGCTGTATAATATACAGTATAATCCATACACCATGCTGTATAATATACAGTATAATCCGTACACCATGCTGTATAGTATACAGTATAATCCGTACACCATGCTGTATAATACACAGTATAATCCATACACCATGCTTTATAATACACAGTATAATCCGTACACCATGCTGTATAGTATACAGTATAATCCGTACACCATGCTGTATAATATACAGTCTAATCCCTGCACCATGCTATATAATATACAGTGAAGTCCATACATCATGCTGTATAATATACAGTATAGTCCATACACCATGCTGTATAATATACAGTATAATCCATACACCTGGGCGCTGCCCCCATACACTATATTGTCTCCTTGTTGCCCCCATACAGTATAATGTCTCCTTGTGGCCCTCATACAGTATAATGTCTCCTTGTGGCCCCCACACAGTATAACATCTCCTTGTGGCTGCCCCCATACAGTATAACGTCTCCTTAATTAAAAAAAAAATAAAATTCAGCAGCTCATGTATACATTTCTTTATTGGCAAATGGAGGTGTGGCAGGGGAGGAGCCAGGGCAGCATGTGGGATGGGGCGGGGTAGTGGGCGGGGTTAGGGGCCCCATTCAGATTCTTGCTATGGGGCCCAATGATTTCTATGTACGCCCCTGCATCAGGGGGTCTTTAAATGTCATATGGCAACTTAAAATTATCCCAGTGAAATCTGCCCTCCAAAAACCATATGACGCTCCTTTACTTTTGTGCCCTTCCGTGCGCCTGTACAGCAATTTACGACCACTTATGGGGTGTTTCTGTAAATATTAAGTTTAATTTGGCTGTTAACCCTTGATGTGTTACAGGAAAAAAATTATTAAAATGGAAAATCTGCCAAAAAAGTGAAATTTAAAAATGTCATCTCCTTTTTCCTTTAATTCTTGTTGGAACACCTAGTGTTAACAAAGTTTGCAAAATCAGTTTTGAATAACTTCAGGGGTGTAGTTTCTACAATGGGGTCATTTATGAGTGGTTACCACTATCTAAGCCCCACAGTGACTTCATAACTGAAGTGGTCCTTAGAAAAATGGGTTTCAGAAATTTTCTTAAAAATTTAAAAATTTGCTTCTAAAATTCTAAGCCTTATAAGATCCTAAAAAATTAAATTACATTTATAAAATGATGCAAACATGAAAGTTGACATATGGGAAATGTAAAGTAATAGCTCTTTTATGATCACTATCTCCCTTAAAAGCAGATAAATTAAAATTTAGAAAATTGCAAATTTTTCCAAATTTTTGGTAAATTTTGGATTTTTTAATAAATAAAGGTGAATTATATTGACTAAAATTTTCCATTATCATGAAGTACAATGTGTCATGAGAAAACATTCTCAGAATCGCTTGGATAAGTAAAAGCGTTCCAAAGTTATTACCACATAAAGTGACACATGTCAAGTTTTCAAAAAACTGCCTGGTCCTTAAGGTGAAAAATAGCAAGGTCCTTAAGGGGTTAAATCACTGTGATAGAGTTACTTACTTGTGGTGTGAGAGAGGCGTTTTATATAATAGTATAAAGCATATAGTTTTTTGCGCTTCCACGTTTCTTACCGATATCCCGGTTCTTGTCAGCAAAAAGTTTGTTGCACTTCCACACTGCTTACCTGTATACCACCAGCTCTATCATGGCCTCTGCTGAGTAGGTGAGTGCGTGTCTTATATGTTTTATCTGTTGTTCTGCTTCGCTCTCTTCTGTCTCCTGCAGATCGCTGGGGCTTGCTGTCTCCGTTTGCGCATGCAAGGTAAGAGTCTCCAGACGCCAATCTCCACTCCTCTATCACTTCACAAATCTAATGTTCAAAAGTGTTTATTTCCAATACTGCAATTTACTTTTTGTATAACAGACACATTTGGAACTATAGTGGTCCCTTCCTAAGAGGTAGAAATAATATGAAATGAGGGACATATTGCTCCTTGTATGGAGCCCATGTGATAACAAAGACCTCGACTGGACTGTGAATTTTCTCTTGCTTTCTAGTCATACATTGCGATACTATTCCCTTCCTACTTATTTCCATGTTTAGATACTTGCATTTATAATACAGCATTCTAATGCTGCATATACTGTGAAAGTAAGACTTTCTATGTTGTAATGTTAGTCCGGCCTCCCCCATTATAGTGAATGTGGACGGAGTGTAGTTCCAGCCGCGCAGGTGCACTAATGACAGCATGGGTCCGGCAGGCTGTTCACCGGACACCCCTGCCACTAGTGTGAAAGTAGCCTTAGCATACATACTCACAGTCTGTATGTAATAATAATACAAATAATGATAAAAAATAAAAAAGTTGCCAAATAAATAGTAACAAGGTAGATCACGCAAATAGACAACAGACAGTACTGATCCCATTGTAGATGGTAATTGGGGCCGGTGGGAGGATGCAGGACATGTCGATGCGCTGATAAACAGCCTGACATCGACATGTCGTGTAAACCTACCACCGGTCCATTTATAGGAAGATAAAAATTTCTAATTCTGAATTGAGTCCTGAAGGTACCAGTGACCCAAACTCAAAAATCATTCTAGATTCATATCTTGACATCTTCCATATGAAATCACATCCTCTCTAGTCTTTCTTCACATATTGAATTGCTGCAAGCTTCAAATCTGTTGGGTCACTTGCAAGATGTAATTTGAGGTGATTTGATAATGTATGTATGCTTTTCATATTCTTTTTTAATGTTGTTAATATGTTCGGATACTCTAGTTTTTAGTGTTCTCCCCGTATGGCCTATGTATTGTTTAGAACATGGGTACTCCAGGATATTTATCACTGCCTCACTGCCTACAGGTTAAGGTTTCTTTGATTTCCCACTGAAACATATTTACTTTAGATGTTACTCTAGTCGTTTTCCTATTGACCTTTGTGTTTCTGCAATTACTGCATGTACCACATCTATAGAACCATTTTAACATACTTCATGGTATTGTTAGAGATCTTTTTTTATTATTCTTATAGTTGGCACTAACTGTAATCCTATTCGGGGCTCTTGTATAGAAAATGAGTGGTGGTCCCTAGGAACTTATCCTCACATAATAGATGCCAATATTATTGTTGAGTTTTTTTCTATTCCACATTAAATGGTAGTACTATTTTAGATGTTTCTTCCTCTTTACCATTGTTTTCTTTTGTATTTTGGAAAAAAAATATTTCTATCTAGTTCCCTTACCTTTTTTAATGAATTATTCAATAAATCCAGAGGGTACTGTTTTTCCAAAAATTGGACTTTCATCAGTTCTGCTTCAGCTTTGAATTGGTCTTTCTGTGTGCAGTTACACTTAAGACGTTGCAACTGACTGTGGTACATTCAGCAACCATCGGGGTAGGTGGCAACTAGAGTTCAGAATGAAACTATTTTTGGTCACTGATTTCTGATACATCCTACATGTAAACATTAATTTCTATTTTAAGGTCCAGAAATTCTACTACTTCTGTATTTTTATTTGGTGTGAACCTGAGATTCAATTGATTATTGTTTATGGAGATGCGGAGCAGAGGCACGGATCGGAACACCACGGAAGACCACATGGCCAGCGGTGATGATGCCATCATCAGCCTACTATCCCACTTGTCTCCTTGAAAAAACCCTTCAGGCGCTGATGGATGAGGATGTGGCACAGGAGGAAGAGGAGAAGGAACAGGAATCATTAACACAGTTATCAGGCCAGTTGCCCACAGGTGGCTCAGAGGGTAGATTCCTGCACCAACAGCGGACAGCTACCCAACTGTCCAGCCAGGGCACAGTTTTGGAAGATGAGGAGTATGATGATGAGGAAGAGGAGGATCCCTGTTCACAGCAGGGTGGCACCCAAATCGACTCACGGACATCACTGGAGCGTGGCTGGGGGGATACAGAGGACACAGACAATGCACCTCCCACTAAGGACAGCTTGACATTGCCTCTGGGCAGCCTGGCACACGTGAGTGACTACATGCTGCAGTTCCTGCGCAACAACGGCCGAGTTTCCCACATTCTTACCAGTGCTAATTACTGGGTCACCATCCTGCTGGATCCCCTCTACAAGGGCAACATGCCGTCCTTACTTCTGTCACTGGAGCATGATCGAAATATGCGCAAGTACAAGCCTTCCCACCTCACAGCGGGGGCTCAGTGGAAGCACAAGGCAGAGATGGTGGAGTTCGAGGAGGTCGCTAATGCAGCAGGGGCACCGTCAGCACCTCAGAAAGGAGGGTTAGCATGGCCGAAATGTGGAAAAGCTTTGTCTGCATGCCACAATATCCAGCACCACCATCTGATATGGACTGTCTTAGCAGGAGGCAGCATTTCAGCAACATGGTGGAAAAGTACGTGTCCACATGTCTGCACGTACTGACTGATGGGTCTTCCTCATTTAACTTCTGGGTCTCCAAATTGGGCACATGGCCTGAGCTTGCCCTTTTTGCCTTGGAGGTGCTGGCTTGCGGCAAGTGTATTGTCCGAATGTGTGTTTAGATGGCAGGAGGGGGTGATCATGGACAGGTGTATCCGCCTGTCCACAGTCAATGTGGACAAGCTCACATTCATTAAAATGAACCAGGCATGGTGGATCCCACAGGACTTGTCTGTAGCTTGTACAAAGTAGAGAGGTATACTGGCCATTGTTATGTTCCAGAACAGTTTGTGTGTTCTTTTTGATATTTCCCAATGTTTTAGGGCCTCTACAACCAAATAAATAAATAACAAAATAAAAAAAAGTTGGTGACCTCCTCTGCCTCTTCCGCCTGCACTGCCACATCCGCCTGCATCCTCACGTCCGCCTCCACTGCCTGAACCACCACATCCGTCTCCTCCACTTGGACCTCCACCTCCTGGCTCAAGATTATTAAGTCTTATATTGCCAGAGTTGAGAAGTTTACTGGGCGCAACTACCCATTGTTGTACTCCAGGTTGGTGACCTCCTCCGCCTCTTCCGTCTCCACTGCCACGTCCGTCAGTGGCCAGTCCCTGCGCTCCACATCCGCCATTTATGTCTTATATTGTCAGAGTCGAGAAAGTTTACCTGGCGCACCTAGGCATTGTTGTACTCCAGCATAGTTTGCACTTTCTCTTTGCTATTTCCCAATGTTTTGGGGCCTCCACAAACCAAAAAACAAACAAAAAAAAGGAAAAAAAAATCTCCTCTGCCTCTGTCTGCACCACCACATCTGTCTATTCTCCCTGCACCAGGGGCAGACACAGACAGCAGAGGGCCCCTGTGCAAAGAATGTGCCTGTGCCTCCCCACCCCCTACGCCAAATTCTCAACCTAACCTATTCCCTCCTAACATTACATACAGCAATTCCAAATGTACAGGGCAGGCTACTTTCACACCTGTGGCATGACAATCCAGCCACCTAATCCGGCAGAAAATGCAAAGAATTGGCCAGACACAAACCACAGCATGCGGCAGTTTGTGCCCCACCAATTCTCAGTATTTTTGCCTGATTGTGGCCGGATCTCTGCCATACCCCATTGTAGCTAATGGGGCCGGCGGGCATTCTGTCTGCATCTAACTGTGCCGGATGCCATGAATTCCAGCAGGCTGTTCTCTGCTCGAACAGCCTGCCAGAATCATTAACGCAGATATGAAAGTAGCCTAATACAGTGCCATATACCTCGTACATCGAGTGACGTCTCCTCTAATGTAGATGTTCTCTGTCCTCATCTTCTCCTTTCAGACCAGACCACCATGATGATTTATTTCAGCCACCTCTTCTCTCTGCAGAGTTTCACAGACAGACATCTTAGTTTCCTACTTTTCCATCATCCTCCCACTTTCTGAACACTCCATCCTCCCACCCCAATACTGAGACACTGTGCTCCCCAAAACTATACTGCAGAAACAGTCCCCCTGCAAATTCTAGTTACACACAGATACTGTAGTACTGCCTTCAGTAATTATTGGCACACAGTGCCTTAAAAAATAACTGCACTCAGGAAACAGTGTCCCAGACACTAATAGTGTAAACATAATGTCCCCCAAAAAGAATGATACAAAAAATGCCCTGTTGTGTGGCAGTAAAAAAATACCTGCTCTTAGTGCCCCCAGTAGAGTCAATGTCCCCATAATGCCCTCATAATGTGTGCCAATGCCTCTACTGTGTGCCCAAAAAATCCTCTTAGTGCCCCCAGTAGAGCCAAGGTCCCCATAGTGCCCATGTGTGCCAGCATCTAATGCCCTCTCGTAGATGCTCCCATATTGCTCCTCCCCCATGTGTGCCAGTATATAATGACCCCTAGAAGATACTCCCATAGTGCTCCTCCCCCATGTGTACCAGTCTATAATAGCCCCTAGTAGATTCTCCCAAAGTGCTCATCCCCCATGTGTGCCAGTAAATAATGCCCCCTAGTAAATGCCTCCATAGTGCTTCTCCTCCCATGTGTGCCAGTATAATGCCCCCTATTAGATGCCCCATAATGGGCCACACTGTGGTGTTAATAAAAAAATAAACACGTATACTTACCTCCATGAGCCTGTCAACGATGTGATGCAGGCCTCTTCCGGCCTGTGTCCCGTGCTGTACGGCTCAGGCGGTGCGATGACGCACTAGGCCTGCAACCTATCAGAGGAACGGGTAAGGGAAACGCCTCTCCCCTGCCCCGCCGCAGCAGTCATCTGTATCGCCATCCTGAGGACAGTGATACAGATGAATATGGAGATGAGCGCTTCCACAATGGAAGCGCTCACCTCCTTGTGCCCTGCCGCCGAACCCCTTGCTGGTCCCCCTACTGCACCGAGCCCCTGTGCAGCTGAGCTGGCTACACCACCATGTCCACCTCCTCCACTGGGACTCCTCTTCAAAGCTCAAGAATATTATGTCTTATATTGGCAGAGTAGAAAAGTATAACGGTGGCACCCAGCCATTGTTGTACTCCAGTGCAATTTGTGCGTTCTCTTTTCTTATTCCCAATGTTTTGGGGCCTCAAAAAATAAATAAATAAAAATTTCTGCCTCTTCCGCCTGCAATAAGATGACTCTTCTTGCATCTATCCAACTAATATGGGAGAGGAAATTCTTCTGTGGAGTGTATCTGAATTTTTTTTTTTAATTAGGAACACCCCCATCTGTCTATTGTGGGAGAAGAAATTATTCTGTGGAGTGTGTCTGTGAAACTCGGGAATTTTTTTTTTATTAAAAACACTCCTCATCTGTCTATTGTGGGAAAGGAAATTTTTCTCTGGAGTGTGTCTGTGACACCCAGGACTTTTTTTTAAAATTAAGAACACTTCTTCATTCGTCTGGATATTAAATTGAGAAGAAAAGATACTTCAGGTGATCCCAGCAATTATATTATCTGCATCTGTCCAACTTGTCCCATCCTAGACCCCTCCAGAGGGGCAGGAGAAAGACACAAGACATGACCTTGCCCGCAGAGCCGTTTGCAGGCCTCAGAGTCCGGTGAACACACTCTCCCTGTCCTAAAAATCCATTAGATATATGGTCACCAGATAGGGGACGTAGGAGTTATTAAACTGAGAAGAAAAGATACAACAGGTGATCTCAGAAATGTTATTGTCTGCAGCTCTCCCACTTGTCCCAAACCCCTCCAGAGGAGCAGAAGAAAGAAGCAAGGCATGGCCTTGCCTACAGAGCCATTTGCAGGCCTCAGAGTCTGGTGAACACAGTCACATATACCGGTGATCCGCAGTAGAGTCAGTCAATGTGTGGAGTGGACAGAGAAAACGCTTTTTCACTCTCCCTGTTAAAAAGAATTCATTAAATACTTGTATGTGGTCGCCAGAGAGGGTATGTGGGAAATATTAAACTGAGATGAAAAAATACTACTGGTAATCCCACCATAAAATCAGATAATCTGAAAAGGGTTTGCCCCCAGCCCCAGCCCCAGCCCCATTCTAGGAGGCATGTAGTTCTGACAAACCAGGGAGATCATCTGTCCGCCGTTGTGCCCTCACCAAAATGCTCCTCTTCAGGTTCCCAATCTGCATAACACCACGGACTTGGTGCACACCCACTTTTGGCCACGCCTTTTCCTCACACGTACGTCCTGTTGCCAAAGATCGCGCTGTCTGTCCCAGCCCATCTGTGACAGCCTCTCTACCCCTCTCCCCACCCTGTCATACTCCAGCTCACTTTGTGTCTTCTCTTTGCCATTTCCCAATGTTTTGGGCCCTATAGTAACAAAAATAAAATAAAATAAATTTTTAATTAAGAGAATGTCTAACTGATGTAGGAGAGGAAACTCTTCTGTTGAGTGTGTCTTTAGAACACCACTTTGGCATCAGTCTAACTGTAGTAGTAGAAACATTAATTTAATATATAGTCCCCAGATAGGGGACGTGTGAGATCTTAAACTAAGACAAAATGTTTTACCCAGTTTTTACCCAGGACATACAATCACCAAACTGTCATGTCGTGGCCCTTAGCAACCTGACACAGAATTCACGGACACGGAAAAAAAACAAGCAGAAAGTGTTGGCTTCCAAGCCCTCCTCCTCCGCCTCTTTCACCTCCACCTCCTGGCTGGAGTAGGGAAATATACCCGCTACACCCTAAAAAAAAAGGTCACACACAGAATTGACATAATAAGAAGATCTATGGCACACCAATTATTTGCAGAGTGATGCTTTTTAATTCATGTTGTGCAAAGTAACAGTATAGATCACTTTGTATTAGTTTTCATCCAGAGTTATTGTAAACATTAAAAGGCCATTAATATTTCCCCAACTTTTCGGTCAAGTTGCGACTTTTCTCAAGGGATCTGTGGCCTATGAGGAGAAGTGTCTACTAATGTCTGCTCCAGACATTAAAAAAAAAACAAAAACAGAAATAGTGTTGATTTCCTCCTCCTCCGCCTCTTCCACCTAAACCGCCACGTCCACAGCCTCCTCAACTTCCTACTCCACTTGGACGTCCTATGCTTCTTGGTTCAAGATTGTTATTTTCTTTTAGGTATTTTATGTTATTTTAAGTCATTAAGTCATTTCCCTATCCACATTTGTTTGCAGGTCAATTGTACTGCTCGTATGCCCACTTTGGGGCCTTTTGTAGCCCTTTAGCCCTTTCTATGACTTTTCTATAGCCTTTTTTCAGCCCAAAAAGTTTCGGTCCCAATTGACTTCAATGGGGTTTGTTGTTCTGGGTCAAGTTCGGGTCAGTTCGGCCAAACCCCTCAAATCCGGACATCCACCAGTCCGCTCATCACTCCCTCTCTCTTTCTCTCTCTCTCTCTCTCTCTCTCTCTATATATATATATATATATATATATATATATATATCATTGGTATCTCACTTATATCACTGACTATCAATGGCAGAATTGCTACCTGTTCTTCCTGCTTCCCAAAAACTGAAATAAAAAAAGTGGTATGTACTCCAAAATAGTATCAATGATGATGGCAATTTCCCCCACTCAGCTCCATAGAGGGAAAAATAAAAATTTATGGTTCTCAGAAAATAAGCGTACTGGTACCCCCGAGGCTAGTTGAAAGCAATATAGTGCCCGTAAAACAAACGATCAAACCTGGGCTGTAAAAGCCAAAAGGTAGTCTTTCCCCTTGAACCCTGCAGCATATCTAAACAGCAGTTTATATACACATTTATGAAATTTCCATACCCAGTAGGACATGCCTAACAATTTAAGTGTTGTGGTATGTCTCAGATGGCACAAGCTGGGCACTGTATACAGGGCACTGAAATGCCATATCTATGTAAAACTTGAAATTTTGATTTTGCGCCATCCCTGCTTATGCAAAATACCTGTGGTATCAGTACACTCACTCCAGTTCTTCATAAATAATTTGAAGGGTATAGTATATATTTACACATGATACATTATCCAATGTTTACTGTTACTTTTATAGTTTTATCTGTGTGTGTTTCTTTGATTCCATGTGTTTATTTCCATGTTAGCAAATATGCTTTTCACTTTCCTGTTTTTTTCACCTTAGATATGGAAACCTTAGATCTAGTTGTAAAAATAGCAGTACAAAACTGTCCTAGTAAAAAAAAGTGTCAACCATAGCATCTGTACAAAAATAGTTTGTATGGTACACTTTCATTCACTTACAAATTAGAAAAGCCCTTAATTTATTAATGTATTCCATTTAAATTTCTGTATTTCTAGGCTAAACTAAATAATTTGGTTAGTTGTACATTTTATATTCTGATCTATTTCCATGTGGTGGCACTGGTGAGTAACAAACAAAATAATTGATCTAAAAGAAAATATTTTAAAAGAACAGTTCCTTTATCTTGAATTACAACTAACATAAAGATCTATCTATCTATCTATCTATCTATCTATCTATCTATCTATCTATCTATCTATCTATCTATCTATCTATCTATCTATCCCTAATATATCTATATATCTATCCCTAATATACTATCTATCTATTATCTATCTATCTATCTATCTATCTATCTATCTATCTATCTATCCCTAATCTATCTATCTATCTATCTATCTATCTATCCCTAATCTATATATCTATCTATCTAAAAAAAGAAAAAAGAGGCAGCACTCTCCAGTAAAAAAGTGAAAAAATGAAAGTCTTTATTTACCCATGTGGGATTGCGACGTTTCGGCCCAGACTGAGCCTTTTTCAAGCATCTATCTATCTATCCCTAATCTATCTATCTATCTATCTATCTATCTATCTATCTATCTATCTATCTATCTATCTATATGTCCCTAATCTATCTATCTATCTATCTATCTATCTATCTATCTATCTATCTATCCCTAATCTATGCCTAATCTATCCCTAATCTATCTATGTAATCTTAAGTGACCATTGTACGAAGCAAACAATTAAATATATTTCAAGAAATAATGCATAAATACTGTTTACAAATGCATATACTATTTCATGTAAAAAATAAATACATGCTCAGGAAATTAAATATATTATTCAGACTCATAATAATTGCATCTGCAGATTTATATTAAACTGATACAAAGTGAGAAGATCCTGATAGTATTAATAAGCATACATAAAAACTGTATGTTTTTTTTTATTTTATGCAGTTGTTTCCTTCATTTGGAAGAATTTTTTGTCCATGTGTAATGAAAAACATTTTCTACCTAGAGAATCATGATTTAGCAATTGAATTAATTTGCTGAATTAACTGAATGTATGTATCAAATGAACTATATGTAAGTGCTATATTTGTCATTGAATAAAGAAGCACTTATAGTAGAATCGATTCTCCAGGTCAGGAATGGCAGCAAATCAGAATAAATTTTCTGAGACTTGCTCCTCTTCTAATATACATTTTCTATATCAATAGAGGACATAGGAAAATAAATACATGACACATATAATGGTTTTGCATATTTGACATTTTACAATGGATTTCTTTTATCAATCTACTGTATTCATATCATTATCCTCAATAAAGGAACAAAAATCAAAATGCGCGGGATACAAAGTCAGGTCATGTGCATAAGCTTTCATTTGTCTAATATGTAAGGTCCATGGTGTCACAATCCTAACTATGTTTTACCAGGCTGACAATGTAAGGAGTAAATTAACACAATGGAATAAATCTCATTATATGAAATCTACTGTATCTAAAGCTGTAAAATATTTCTAATGAAAATTGCATTACAGAACTTAATACACATCATTTAAAAAGATTTGCATAATATTTTCATCCAAAGGCAATTAATTCTGGATTAATGAAAAGAAAATATTTGCCACAGAAAAGAATTTTCCAAGAAAGCTACAGATTTGCACTTGCATATGCAGAGGGTTGAATTAAAATATGTAGAATACCGGTGTATGAAACACATTAGTTAATAGGTATTGTGGTTATCATTATGTTATCGGCTGATCTATAGAAATTCTTTGTAAGGTAAAGGACTGATATGTTAGTAAAATCTAGTATTGTATTCCAGGATTGTGAGCAGTGTCCATAAGACTGGATATATATATATTGCCATCAGTAGGTGTCAGTATAGGCAGTGAAAGTTACAGTGAAAGAAATTAGGTAAGTAAAATATATGCTACAAATTTCATAAAGCAAGCAAAAAGAAATATATTTTGCTCACTGTATATACAATATATATATATATATATATATATATATATATATTAGTTCTATCTATCCTATAGATTTCCCGGATGATCCAAATACCTACATAACTGTTTATTAAATCATAATAATGAGAATTGGTGCCAATATGGAAAATATATGAACATTTATATGACTTCTCCTATGAAATTTATGTTATAGGAATAACAAAAATAAAAATGTATCGCCTTTTACCCTTACAATACGCCACCGTGGTAAATTGTCTGCTTGGCAATTGTCACTGGTAGAAAAAGCAGTGCACAAATACATCAGCATCCGTGTATGATTATTGCACAAGGGGTTTTTTTGTTAACAAAAAGAGAAAAAAATCCCCTAAATAGCTTTTTTGCATTTTCAAAATTACACACACAACAACCTAATTCATTTCTAGTCCGACATTTTCAAAAGGACTAAGTATGTACAGTATGCTTCATACCGCAGGTCATCATGTAAGTCAGCTTATCTTTTATTTGCAGTATTGCTTAATTTTCATGAATCGTTTAAATTAAAAAATGTACACATACCTATTTTCCTGAGGTTTTTTTTTCAGTTTTCAGGTTCTATTTCTGATTTTGGCTTTAAAAATTTGTATGCAAAATACTGACCAAATCTGCACTGTGCGAAAGTGGTCATATTCTGCAATGTTGAAATAAGGGAAAACATGAAATATTCTAGCAAAGAAACAACAAAAGATGTGAGCATCCCGTTTCTTACAGTTTGTAATCTGAGATGATAAAATTTGTTTTTCAAGTTTTTATTTTTACAGTATGTTATCAAAATTATTATTGATACATTATTACAACTGTATAAAGCTGGTGTATAGTAGCACAACTATATTAGATACTGAAATAAATTATAGTGGAATTTAACACTGCTGTTGTAAACCAACAACATGTATACAAAGGTGAATATGATGTGTTAAAAAAAGCACCATGACAGAACTGAAGTGTTTACGACAGCTTGCATGCCATGGAAATAATCTACATACTAAGGCTCTATTCACACGTCCTGTTTTTCTTTCCTGATTCGATCCTGATTTTTTCAGGACCCATTGAAATGAATGGATCCAGATCAGGATCAGGATCGAATCAGGAAAGAAAAACAGGACGTGTGAATGGAGCCTAAACACAAGTCAAAAGAAGCTCTGTTGGACTCCATGTATGTGGATCGCTTCTAGGAGAGAATGTCATTTGACGGAGCATGCCAACTTTTTTTTTTTTCCTGTTGCACTTGGACCTCTGTGAAAACCCTATTATGGCTCTGTGCAAGTCATGTGGATGATCTCTTAGGGTTTCTGTGGAACCCAGGAAAATTAAGAAGTAGGACAGAATACCAACAGTAGGTTCACACAGAGGTTTTTTTTTTATGTTTTGAGGTAGATTCTCCTGCATGTTTTTTTCAGTCAGAGCCAGAAGTGGATTCGGAAGGAATTGGAAATATAAACGAGGAATTTATACTTCTCTTTCCTGCTGGATCCACTGCTTTGGCTAAAAACCTTGCAGGAAAATCTACATCAAAACCTGCTGTGAACCTATTCTAAGAATTAAGTAGGAAGTAGAAGAGCAGTTAAAGTCGAAGCTTCCAAATGTGGATTCAGAGCTTCAGAAGGCCGGACTCTAATCCTCTCATAAAGGTTACTGTGTGCAAAGATGAGTTCCCTGACTTGCACAGTTGCACTGTAATTGGTACTGTACACATTTTGTACAAATATTATCCATTCTTGAATGCATTGGTGCCACCTGGAATGAGACCATGTTGGGGAAGATGCTGTGATGAGTGTACGTAAAAAAAAAAAGGCCAATTTTCAAACAGCCAATTTTGTGAGGAAAACAGAGGTATTACCTTCAAGAACATGAAGCCATGCTTGGTTGCATGGGTGCCCCAATATGTGCCTGTACCCTAATGGGGAGTACCATCCTCTCTTAAACGGTTTATCCAGGAAAAGATATAGATAGAGTTATTCTCTGTACATCGGTCACATGGCCTAGCTGCAGCTCAGCTCTATTCAAGTCAATGGGGCTGTGCTGCAATACTAATCACTGCCACTATTCAATGTACAGCGCTGTCCTTTGAAAGCTGCTGGGAGCAGCTTACTAGTTTACTAGACTATAAAAGTTTACTAGACTATAATAAAAGATATATATAGTACAGACCAAAAGTTTGGACACACCTTCTCATTCAAAGAGTTTTCTGTATTTTCATGACTATGAAAATTGTAGATTCACACTGAAGGCATCAAAACTATGAATTAACACGTGTGGAATTATATACTTAACATAAAAGTGTAAAACAACTGAAAATATGTCTTATATTCAAGGTTCTTCAAAGTAGTCACCTTTTGCTTTGATTACTGCTTTGCACACTCTTGGCATTCTCTTGATGAGCTTCAAGAGGTAGTTACCTGAAATGGTTTTCACTTCACAGGTGTGCCCTGTCAGGTTTAATAAGTGGGATATCTTGCCTTATAAATGGGTTTGGTCCATGAGTTGTGTTGGGCAGAAGTCAGGTGGATACACAGCTGATAGTCCTACTGAATAGACTGTTAGAATTTGTATTACGGCAAGAAAAAAAGCAGCTAAGTAAAGAAAAACGAGTGGCCATCATTACTTTAAGAAATGAAGGTCAGTCAGTCCGGAAAATTGGGAAAACTTTGAAAGTGTCCCCAAGTGCAGTCGCAAAAACCATCAAGTGCTACAAAGAAACTGGCTCACATGAGGACTGCCCCAGGAAATGAGGACCTCTGCTGCAGAGGATGAGTTCATCCGAGTCACCAGCCTCAGAAATCGCAGGTTAACAGCAGCTCAGATTAGAGACCAGGTCAATGCCACACAGAGTTCTAGCAGCAGATACATCTCTACAACAACTGTTAAGAGGAAACTGTGTGCAGCAGGCCTTCATGGTAAAATAGCTGCTAGGAAACCACTGCTAAGGACAGGCAACAAGCAGAAGAGACTTGTTTGGGCTAAAGAACACAAGGAATGGACATTAGACCAGTGGAAATCTGTGCTTTGGTCTGATGAGTCCAAATTTGAGATCTTTGGTTCCAACCACCGTGTCTTTGTGCGACGCAGAAAAGGTGAACGGATGGACTCTACATGCCTGGTTCCCACAGTGAAGCATGGAGGAGGAGGTGTGATGGTGTGGGGGTGCTTTGCTGGTGACACTGTTGGGGATTTATTCAAAATTTAAGGCATACTGAACCAGCATGGCTACCACAGCATCTTGCAGCTGCATGCTATTCCATCCGGTTTGCGTTTAGTTGGACCATCATTTATTTATCAACAGGACAATGACCCCAAACACACCTCCAGGCTGTGTAAGGGCTATTTGACCAAGAAGGAGAGTGATGGGGTGCTACGCCAGATGACCTGAACCCAATTGAGATGGTTTGGGGTGTGCTGGACCGCAGAGTGAAGGCAAAAGGGCCAACAAGTGCTAAGCATCTCTGGGAACTCCTTCAAGACTGTTGGAATACCATTTCAGGTGACTACCTCTTGAAGCTCATCAAGAGAATGCCAAGAGTGTGCAAAGCAGTAATCAAAGCAAAAGGTGGCTACTTTGAAGAACCTAGAATATAAGACATATTTTCAGTTGTTTCACACTGTTTTGTTAAGTATATAATTCCACATGTATTAATGCATAGTTTTGATGCCTTCAGTGTAAATCTACAATTTTTATAGTCATGAAAATACAGAAAACTCTGTGAATGAGAAGGTGTGTCCAAACTTTTGGTCTGTACTGTATATATATATATATATATATATATATATATATATATATATATGTATATATATGCACTACCACAGCTTTATTTTGTTTAAAAATGACTCCAATGAGATTTTAAAATGTTGCTTAGAACATTAGATGAATATTCACATTTTTGGAGAGCTGCTTCTTTCTTTTTGGACATAGTAGTTCCATGGACTATATTTTAATGCTTTATGGAAAAAGCCCTATGTCCCATGTGTGTGAAGGAAATACCATCACCTTGTGCCTAAAGGCAGTGTAAATGGGGCCTATTTCTGATGAATCAACTAAAAAAATCCATTTAAAAATCTTTACAAAATCAATGGGAAAATGGGCACTAAAAACACTAAAAACCCTAAATCTGTCTCCTGTCTCTCAGTTTTCTTTTTTCTATTTTTTGAACAAAAACATTGATCTGAAGCATGAAGGCAGGGACATAGATTAATATTTTATTTACACACACCTACAGATATTAGTGTATAGAGTCTCATATTTTAAGTAATAGAAAAGCAATGTTCACAATACTGATTATATTGAAATACAGTAAATAAACTACCTTATCATGGCAGGGGTATACAGTAATCAACAGGCTGTTTTACATGGTATCACTTGTACACCTTTACACCTTTTGTCGTCTGGTAGAGGATATGGTGTTACTTCTTTGATGGTGACCTAATACAGTTAGTATTTGCATTTAAAGGGGCACATTGGGGAGATTTATAAAACTGCTAAACAAATCCAATTGTCTTTGTTGCCCACATTAACCAATCACAGCACACCTTTCATGCCTCATCTTTATTTTTAAAACTGAAGGCTGCACCATTATTGGTTCATACAGGCAACAATGACAGTTTATCATTTAAACAGTTTTTAAAAATCTGCCTTATTGTTTTGGTTGCAGCATAGCATGTTCATTTTGTGTCATTAACAGAGGTTTATTTTTATCAATCTGTGTGATGCCTTGGATATTATAAAACAGTCTGATGCAGTATAAAGCATGGTGATAAGGCAAGTTTTCAGGTAAATTTGAATGAGTGTAATACAAATTAATACATGCATTCTATGGATACAGTTAATTTTTAAAGGGGTATTCCCCTCCGGGAGATAGATGGCATGTTGCTAGGATGTCTCATCAGTGTCAAACAGGGGCAGGTCCCATATGTAGTACCTGTTCTTATCTCCAGAACAGAACCACTGAAGTGAACAGAGAGCAGTCACACATGTGAGGCTACCCTCTGTTCACCAATACGGGAGTTCTGAAAATAGCAGATTACTGGCTCAACTATTCTGGTAGTCCTATAGTGGTAAATGGAGAGGTCTCAGTGCTTGCCTGGTGCACTCTCCATTCACGGCTATGGGACTTCTGAAAATAGCCAAGTGTACCTGCTATGCTTTTTTTCAGAACTCCGAAGGAAATGGATAGCACGCTGTGCATGCGCAACATGTTTTCCTTAACATCAACAGCCCTGTCTTTCATTACAAAACCTACACATATACTAAGGTATTTAAAGAGGACCTTTCACCACTCCTGACATGCCTGTTTTAATATCGTCATGCATTTCCCATGTAATAACAATTCTGGAGCATCTATTCTTAGGGCTCTATGTTGTGCCATTCCTTTATATTTCTACTAGAAGTTATGAATGAATTGCTAGCAGTCTGCAGTAAGGGTACAGAGGGGTGGTAACCACTTGGGGGGGTGTACCTGCA
This sequence comes from Rhinella marina, assembly GCA_900303285.1. Lineage (NCBI taxonomy): Eukaryota > Metazoa > Chordata > Amphibia > Anura > Bufonidae > Rhinella > Rhinella marina. The sequence continues at coordinate 33,968 of ONZH01018777.1, read as the reverse complement.
CAGGCTCACTCTATTCAATCAGTGCTGCCATTTACAGACTGTGCAGGGACACCCCCCAACGTGTTACCACCCCTCTGTACCCTTAGTGCAGACTGCTAGAAATTCATTCATAACTTTTAGTACAAATAATACAGGAATGGCACAACATAGAGCCATAAGTATAGATGCTCCAGAATTGTTATTACATGGGGAATGCATGAAGCTATTAAAACAGACATGTAATTAGTGGTGACAGGTCCTCTTTAAAGCAGAACATAAATAAATTTATTTTTTGGCCAATTTCCATAAATAATCCAAAAATTAATCTACTGTATCTATATTAGCTTTAAATAGGTTATACCATCAGAGACAATCCCTTCCAGGTCCCTTTCCTACAACCCCCAGCAAATGTCTGAATTTTCCAAGGGAAGCCCAAGCCACTCACACATCTCCTGTAGAGGTCATTTCAGGAGAAATGTAGGATTACAAATTCATGTTTAAAAATCAGCATTCGAAAAGGTGAACTTTTGTTCTGAGTATGAAGCTCCAAAACATCAGCGCGCATAACAGGGTTACTTTTTACATAAAATAGCACCTTTCTATGTCCTCTAAATATTTTATTCAGTCCTATTAATTGTAAGTTATATGAAAACAAACGTCTGTGTTCATGCTTTGCGGTTAGATTAAAAGGTAAATATGGTTGATGTATGAAATGTATTTTTTTTTTGTAAAAGAGTCTGAAAGGTTAAATGAGCTTTTTCCAAAAGTGCTGCTATTAAGTCAGTTGTTTAGTTGTTTATTCATTTATGCTTTTAGATCATGAATGTAAACATTTTGGCTGATTTATATTAACACATTTCACTGCATTAATGGGTTTGGTCAATCTGGGACATTGATGGCTTATCGCTAGGAGCAGGTCCCATTTGTTTTTATATAACTTACAATTAATAGGGCAGAACAAAATTTTTAGGGGGGATGGAAAAGGTGCTATTTTATGTGAAAATGAACTCTGCCATGCGCACTGATGTTTTGGAGCTTGATGCTCAGAACAAAAGTTTACCTTTTTGAATGCTGCATTTTAAACATGAATGTGTTATACAACATTTTGTTTGCAGTGACCACTAGCTTTAGCTAGTTATTTTTCTCCAGTCAAAAATAACAGATGGAAGTGACACAAACTAATCATAACTAGTGTTGAGTGAGCACCTCTGTGCTCGTATGCTCGGGTGCTCCGGCCGAGCACTAGGGGTTGCTCGAGTGCTCAGCCGAGCACTCGAACATAATGTTAGTCAATGGGACTAAACCAGGCATCCCCCGCTCGGAAGAGGGAAGGGTGTCTGGTTCATAGAAAAAGGTCAGAATCGCGACTTCTCTTTTACGAGTGAAAGGAGTAAAAGTATGCTAATTAACTGAATTTGTACGCATTAGCGCACAATGCATACGCATTAGCATACAAATGCGTACGCATTAGCGTACAAAATGCGTACGTATTAGCGTACAAATGTGTACGCATTAGCATACAAATTCGTATGCATTAGCGTACAAATCAACATTACAGTGCGGGGAAGAGACTCGAGCATTGCGCTCCAGTACACTCGGTGTTCGGCCGAACACCGAGCGGACCCGAGTGTAGGCATACTCGGCCGAACAGCGAGTTCGGCCGAGCATGCTCACTCAACACTGATCATAACTGATGCTCAACTAGATTCCCAACTAGAGCTCAAATTACAAGATAACAAATATCTACAGTATGTGTTCCCTCTCTTACACCTATCACTGCTAGATCAATCAGGTGTTTCAGGTACCCACCAGCACTGTAAACCATACAGCAGCCGGAGTCAGATACAGAAGGTTCTGTACACAATGTAGTGGCAATGCTAGGCTACTGCAACTTAGCTGCCATGAATTGGAGCTGCACTGCTCTACGCTATCACCAGAAACTGCATAGTGGATGGAGCTTTCCATCCCTTCATAGTTCCGATTGCCAGCAGCACCAGAAACAGCTGATTAGTGGGGGTGCTGGGTAGAGATTTGCAAAGTTTACAAAAAATCAATTTGGCTGCTTCGCCTAATTTCACAAAGAAATTCACTTTGTGATGAATTAGTCACAAAGAGCATTTCTTTGTGAGTAGCGGGCACAATGACAGGGAAGAGTGCATTAAACCCCTCAGATACCGAGATCATCACCTTATCTATTTGAGTACAAAGAGGCCGCCACAGCTATCTTAATTAAAGATCCCATGCAAAATTTTGCGCTGTGCATGATGACATCATCACGCTGGCCTGCGTGGTGACGTCATACGTCATCGCGCACAAGATTTTGCCTGGGATCTTCAATCGAGATAGCTGTGGCAGCCTCTTCGCACTTAAACGGATAAGGTAAGTATGATTTCAGTGAAAATTGATTCGTTACCACGAATCTTGAGGAAATTCAGCTTTGTAGTGAATGAAATTTTCCTTGACATTCAGATCGAAGTCCACTTCGGATACTTCGATTCGCTCAACACTAGTGCTGGGTGTTGGATCCTCACCAATCTGATTTTAATGACCTGTCCTGAGGAACAGAGGAAAACCCTTAATTAATTAAATTAATTGTGCCTAACATTTGTCTTAATTGACTCCCTCATAAGACAAGACAGTGGGGACCTTACGCAGCCATACCAGCTGATGGGGAGGTGTCATTGTAAGCACTCACCTTATGTTGATGCTGTAGGAACTGCGGATTGTGGAATCAGGTAGGTAAAACAGCTGGATTCAGAGTTTTCTGTGAGCCAGTCAGTTGTTGCAGAGGGTGGGGGATAGGGCTGCTGTACATTTATCGCTTAGTGTATGAGAGGGTTTCATAATTACGTAATATTAAAAAAAAAAAAAAAAAACATGCTTTGGTTGCTATATACTATAATGCAAGCATTTATTTTTAATTTATTTCACAAGAACATTTTGTATCAAAGTACCAAGAAACAAAATATATACATCTTTCTTTTTTGTTTAATTGCTCTATACCACATATAATTTTGTCATACCTCAGCATCACCAAGCTATAGACAAAGAGCCAATAAAATGCTCTTACAGATGTCGAAACCCTGGATCTGTATGCAGGATCTTAGGGAGAACCTGCCACATATTTTACTGTTATGGAATTCTTTAATCTTAACTAACATTGTGTATTGTGTATGTATCTACATTACATGAGATTATGTACCGGTATACTAACAGAAATTAAAAGGTGAGTAGATAGATAGATAGATAGATAAATAGATATAGATATTAGATAGTAGATAGATAAAGATGATAGATAGATAGATAGATAGATAGATAGATAGATAGATAGATAGATAAAACAAAAAATGAACAGCAGCACAGTATCCGTGTTGGTGGGTACAGTTCCTCCTAGATTCCAGGCTGGGAACCCATCAATAGTAGATGAAGGGTGTTAGAACCATTTATTTCCCCTGCACTTGAAAGTGGCTTTCTAGGTTCTAGGCATTGATATCCTATCCTCAGGAGAGGTCATCAATATCAAATTGGCGGGGTCCCACACTGATCAGCTGTTCTCAGCAGCCACCCAGCACTGGATACAACACAGTGGACAGAGCTGGAAGCAGAAAGCTCAGTTCCGTGTATAGTGGCTGTGTAGGTAACTGCAGCACAGTTCCCATTCATTTGAATGGAGGATGAATGACTGCAATATTAATAGTTCATCCCCATATACCAGCTACGATTCTGTATGTAACCATAGGGAATGAGCATCCCTCTGATCGTTTGTTCCTCATTAGTGTTGAGCGAACTGAAGTATCGGAAGTGGACTTCGATCCCAATTTCAGGGAAAATTCAATTTGCTGCTAAGACGAATTTCCTTGTGTTTCATGGTAAATAATCAATTTTCCCTGAAATGGTATTAAAGATTAAAAAAATCATACTCATCTCTTCGAGTGCGAAGAGGCCACTGCGGCCATCTTGTTTAAAGATCCCATGTGAAATCTCATGCGTGGTGACGTATGACATCACCACTCCGGCCAGCATCATCACGCACTGCACAAGATGTCGCAATGGAACTTAAAGCAAGATGGCCACAGTGGCCTCGTCACTCTCAAATGGATAAGGTAAGTACAATTTAATTATTTTTTTAAATGATTAACTCCTGAAAAGCCTTAAAATTATTCTCAGATGCCACAAATAGCGATGAACGGGGGTGGGGGTGGGGGTTGGGCGGCAGTGCAATCGCCGTTCCCCATCATTGCACCAGCTAATTACAAAGAAATTAGTTTTGTGACAAATATGTCAAGGAAATTTTTTTATTTTTTTTATTTGGCGAAGCAGCCGAAGTGCATTTTTAAGAAACTTCGCTCACCTCTATTCCTCATCATTGCTAGGTGAATGTGCCTATGTAAACTGACCCTTATTCTGAAAACTAAGAAAACTCAGTGCAAGCTAAACAAATTTATTCAAATGCTACCCTGCTCAGATTAAGGGCTCCTGCATACAGCCTTAGGCCCCATTCAGACGACCGTGTTTCACGGCCGTATACGGGCCGTGAAGGCCCGGCCTGTGCTGCCCCAGAGGACGGGAGCGCACGGCGTCATTGGTTGCTATGACGCCGTGCGCTTTCTGAAGCCACTGCCGTGGCAGACTAAACAGGCCAATATTGGGAGCGCACACTTCATTCCTGGTAATTTCCTGATTTTCAGTGGAGGTGAGAGCTTCATTAAGTGCAACTATCATTCCCTCTGTATGGGAACAAGCAATCAATATTGTGATTGCTCATCCCCTTACAGATTAATTGTTTCTGGAGAGTAGATCCCTCTCAAGTGCCTCTGATTTCCTAAGGCCCCTTTCACACGGGTGAGATTTCCGCGTGGGTGCAATGCGTGATGCGAACGCATTGCACCCGCACTGAATCCTGACCCATTAATTTCAATGGGGCTTTTCACATGAGCGATGTTTTTCACGCATCAGTTCGCCGTTGCGTGAAAATCACAGCATGTTCTATATTCTGCGTTTTTCATGCAGCCCTGGCCCCATTGAAGTGGGATGCAATGCGTGATTTACTGATGTTTGCTAAGAGATGTTGTTTGTAAACATTCAGTTTTTTAACACGTGTGTGAAAAACGCATCAAAACGCTTCGCACCTGCGCGGAAAAAACTGTACGAATGTACACAATTGCGTACGGATTGGTGCAGATGCGTGCAGATTTTCTGGAACGCATCCGGACTGAATCCGTGACGCCTGTGTGAAAGAGGCCTAAGGAGTTGTACTGAGTGGCTATCCCCATTGCGCACTTTACGTACAGAAGTTTTCTTCTGGGGAGACTAATAGGCAGCACAACATCCAGGCTGCATATAACAATATAACATATCAAAAGCTTTTTTTATTATTTTTAAATGTATTCTTCTCCATAAATAGATAATTAAAATGCATTAAAATGCATCAAATTAATAATCTGATAATCTTGGACTGATCCTTTATTTCAAAATAATAGTACCTTCATACATGTTCTCACGTTTTAAAAAAATATTCATGGGTTATGGTTAGAAAAAACTTACATAATGACCGGTTTATTGCAGAAAAAACACAAAAACACACTCCAAGAATAGTAGAGAACCTGAAGTTTCATTATTGATGATTGCAATAACTGCTTTCACTGGTCTCTGAACACCAAACATTTAAAGATGACCAGATGAAGACATCAGCATAAATAGGATAAGAAAACGGACAACATTAAGAAGTATAGATGACTGTTCCTTACCTGGCAGAGTTATTACATTCATTCAGAGAAGATAAACTGTTTCAATATGTTAAACACTTGAGGCTGTTCCAAAAGAGTAGCTGTCAAGGAGGGCAGTATTATTGGATAATATTGTTATGTCACCTTTTTGTCTATTTTTTTTCCTTTTTTCGTTGTTTTTATTGACTTGTCAAGAACACACTGGATTATTTAGAAGATGGTGACTATACATTATACAGATTCAGCTATAAAGTAGTTGTCTTCTGAAAAGTACTGCTATCTTACAAATAAAACCAACACATATTTAATAGTATTTAGCTTAAAAAAAGAAAAAATGTTAAAAAAATGTGTTTAAAATAATTATTGGGCTCACTTGGTGAAACAAATAAATTATTGATTATCAAAATATAATATTTTCAGCTATTATTGTATCTTGGGTGATTAAAAAACAAAAACATAAATGAGATGTGTTACTATTTTATACTTTTACTCTTTTTTAATAAGTAATTTTATCATTTAGTTTTTCTTTAATCTGTTTTAAAATGTTGCTTATAGTTTAAATATTTTATGATATATATATATATATATATATATATATATATATATTTTTTTTTTTTTTAGATGAATCATCTGTTATTTTTTTAAATGCTGCTTGCAGATAACCTACTGTTTGGTGACAAAGGTTAAGCTCCTGGTGGCCATTTACTCATAGTTTTCTGCTTCATGTCAGTGTCATGTTAACTCTATCCACAGCCTGTCAGATTTAGATGATTTGTGCCAATTTCATGGGAGCATCCTCTAAGTTTCTACTTGGCTGACTTTACACAATGCAGCCACAAGATCCTGACTGCTTGATCTGTCAAAATGGCAGTTTGCCTCTTTCTTATAGGTTTTGATAGAGTTATGAGTACCTGAGGTCTCAATTGTAAAATGCCATGACACTGCAGCAAAATCTTTTACAGTAATTTCACAGTGTCACTTTGTGATTATTTCAGGATGGCTTTCAACCATGACTGAAATGAATTGTGGCCTTCAGTGTATTTGGTGATACAGGCTGTGAACACGTGTAACAGGAAGAAAAGCATTGTTAGGGTAGAAAGAACAGCTGCAAATATGATCTACTTTTCAAAAAGCTTATAAAAATAATATGTTCCCTATAATTGAAATAATTGTGAGAAAAATAAAAAAGTAAAAAACAAACACGACCAACATTGAAAAAAACATATGAACTTGAGTTCTTATGTATGTTCTTTGTTATAAGATCAAACTGGACAATCATGTGCATAAGTAGTCGGTTTCATGAATCTTGTGCCAAATTGACTTTGTGATCCTAGCCCAAATATTAATATTAATCACTTCAAAGACTGACTGAGACTAAAAATATAAAAGTTTGAAGCAGGCTGCAATATAGACCAAGGCCCCCACTAGTGTTTATGCAAGGCACATGCTATTCACTAAACAACATTGCTGCTTATAGTATTATAACATCATAACATAAAATAAAATATTTTTTTTTAATTTCTTTTAAAGGGTTTCTGTCACCAGAAATAACCCTATTAAACCAAGTGTCATTTGCAATGAGCAAATGACACTTGATGCCAGTAATGTTACTATTATACTTCTCAGTAACGGCGTTTTGCTAAAAATAGCGATTTTATAATATGCTAATGACCTCCCCTAGGTGCAGTAGGCGTGAACCTGCACCTAGGAGAGGCCATAATAACGCCTCTTACCACGCCCCCGGTCGCGCTGATTGACAGGGCCGGGCAGCCAGCTCTTTCGGCTCCCGGCCCTGTACGAGCCCGAAATCCCGCGCCTGCGCAGTAATGAAGCCGGGACCCGGGCGGGCGCCGGCTCTCAATGCGCGCTGATCGCAATGCGCAGGCGCGGGATCAGCGCGCATTGAGAGCCGGCGCCCGCCCGGGTCCCGGCTTCATTACTGCGCAGGCGCGGGATTTCGGGCTCGTACAGGGCCGGGAGCCGAAAGAGCTGGCTGCCCGGCCCTGTCAATCAGCGCGACCGGGGGCGTGGTAAGAGGCGTTATTATGGCCTCTCCTAGGTGCAGGTTCACGCCTACTGCACCTAGGGGAGGTCATTAGCATATTATAAAATCGCTATTTTTAGCAAAACGCCGTTACTGAGAAGTATAATAGTAACATTACTGGAATCAAGTGTCATTTGCTCATTGCAAATGACACTTGGTTTAATAGGGTTATTTCTGGTGACAGAAACCCTTTAATCATAAATATGTCATAAACATATATACAATAAGTTGGTTATTTTAATAAAGTACTAAAAAAGAAAAAAGCATGTAAAGCACGACCTATGCCAAGACAGTCTCTAGGTCAAAGGTAATGCACAAATTGAAGGAAAGCACATCATACACAGGTTCCTTATAGAGCAACAGGCAGGGGCATAGCTATAGGGGAAGCAGTTGGTTTGGGGCCCAGACTCAGATGGGGCCCCTCCAGGAGGAGGACTAAAGGATTTTATAGTCAGGGCCCCCTCTACCGTATTATACCATGACATTATATACAGTGACACTATCGGAAATGGATGGAGCAGCTTCCGGACCTCGTCTGAGAGAATGATCGTGACTAGCCACAGGAGTGGGGTTGCATGAAAGCAGGGGGTTGCAAAGAAGTTACTGGTAGAGAAGAGGGGGCCCCATTCAAAAATTTGCTGTGGGGCCCAGTCATTTCTAGTTAGGCCACTGGCAACAGGACATAGCAGAAAGACAGAAGCATTATTCATTTAACTGTTTTTCAGTTCTAGTAATGCACTGCACTCCTGCATGTATTTTAAGGGGATTTTTTCAGCATTTTTGACAATACAAAACTGCTGACAGCACATAGGTGCTGGGGAGAGCAGCAGAAAACATGGCTTTTGTGAAGCTTTTATTATTAGTGATGATCGAGCACCCCGATGTTCGGGTGCTTGGGTGCTCTGGCCGAACACTAGGTGGTGGTCAAGTGCTCGGCCGAGCACCCGTGTATAATGGAAGTGAATGGGAGAAGACCAGGCACCCCCTGCTCGGATAAGGGGAGGGTGTCTGGTCCATAGGGAAACATCAGAAAATGGTGGAAACACCACAGAAATGGTTAGGAAACAGCATGGGGAGGATGTCTGGATGCATCTTGGACACCGAAGTCGCTGCTATTAAAGATGATGTCCAACTAGTACGCCACTTTTGCGGGATGACAAAAATACCCCCCAAAAACCCAAGATAACATCGATTTTACAGAAAATATTGTTAGGAAACATATATTTACTTGTACGTTAAGTGCAAGTGCTGCCAAAAATTACACGGATGAGGCACTCCCATACAACAGGTATATCACATAAAGGAGGGCCTCATTCACATTGTGGTATAATTGTGGGACTCCGACACTCATAAAGTCTATGCACTAAGTGAAAGGGCTGCCAAAAATTGCAAGCAACAGGCACTCCAATACACCCTTTATTACACATAAAGGAGGGCATCAGAGACACCCGTGAAAAATTATCATTGATGGCCTGCTGCTGACACAAAACAATAGGGGTGACATGCTGCTGCTGGGCAGACCGTAAAAAAAATTAAGGGTGACACGCTGCTGCCAAGCTGACCGTCCAAAAAATTTAAGTGTGACACGCTGATGCCAAGCTGACCGTCCAAAACATTTAAGTGTGACGCGCTGATGCCGAGCTGACCGTCCAAAATATTTTATTGTTGATGTGACATTCTGCTGAAGAGCAGACCATAAAAATTTTTTAAGTATGACATGCTAATGCCGAGCTGACCATCCAAAAAAATGATATTCTTGATGTGACATTCTGCTGAAGAGCAGACCATAAAAAAATTTAAGTGTGACACACTAATGCCGAGCTGACCGTCCAACAAAATTAATTTTTGATGTGACATTCTGCTGAAGAGCAAACGTTTAAAAAAATTTAAGTGTGACACGCTAATGCCGAGCTGACCGTCCAAAAAATGATATTCTTGATGCGACATTCTGCTGAAGAGCAGACCGTAAAAATTTTTTTAAGTGTGACACGCTAATGCCGAGCTGACCGTCCAACAAAATTAATTTTTGATGTGACATCTGCTGAAGAGCAAACGTTTAAAAAAATTTAAGTGTGACACGCTAATGCCGAGCTGACCGTCCAAATAATGATATTCTTGATGTGACATTCTGCTGAAGAGCAGACCATAAAAAAATTTAAGGGTGACACGTTGATGCCGAGCTGACTGTTGTGATTTGACATTCTTGATGTGACATTCTGCTGAAGAGCAGACTGAAGAAGAAATGACCAGGGCACAGGTTATGTTTCTGGACACATGCTGGTGTAAGGCGGGGATGGCACAGTGGGAAAAATAGTGGCGGCTGGGGACTGCGTAACGAAAAGCCTCGGTGTCCACCAGCCTTAACGGCAACATTTCCAAGGCCAGCACTTTAGAAAGTTGCGCGTTTAGAGCTATGGCCTGTGGGTGGGTGGCAGGGTATTTGCACTTGCGTTCAAATGCCTGGGGTAAGGACATTTGAACTCTGCGCTGGGACATTGAAGTGGACATGCTGGCTGATGGTTCCTGCGAAGGTCCAGGTGCAGGGCAGGAGGCATCTGGGCCTGCGTCTTGGACAGCAGGTAACAGAGGGGAAGAGGAGGCAGTGTTGTGACCTGCAGACACAGATCATGGACCAGGTGTTCAGCCCACCTTTTAGGGTGCTTTGCTGACATGTGACGGATCATGCTGGTGGTGGTCATGTTGATGGTGTTTACGCCCCTGCTCATGTTGGTACGGCACAGGTTACAAATTACAATACGTTTATCATCAGCACTTTCCTCAAAAAAGCGCCAGACTGCTGAACACCTAACCCTTGGCAAGGGAGCTTGCCGCAAGGGGCTGCTTTGGGGAACAGTTGCGGGCCTGGTTGGCGTGGCCTGCCTTCTCCCTTTTGCCACCCCACTGCCTCTTGAAGCCTGTTGCGCTGCTGCGGACCCCTCCCCCTCTGTACTGCTGTCCTCGCTCGGCTTGCCACCTTCCCAGGTTGGGTCAGTTATTTTATCGTCCACTACCTCCTCTTCCACATCCTCACTCTGGTCCTCCTCCTGATATGGTGAACTAACAAGGACCTGACTTAACTGCGTCTCATCCTCATCCACAACCTCTTGAGACATTATTTGCCTTTGACTTATTGGCAACTGTGTCTCATCATCATCATGCACCTCGTGAGACGCTAGTTGCCGGTCCCCACCGTCATCTTCTTCAGACTGTGTTTCTCAATAGGTTGGGAATCAGGGCACGATATCTCCTCATGTCCCACTTCAAGCTGCCTTGGCGAGAGGCCCGAGCCAAGGAACGATGATGAAAAAAGCTCCTCGGAATATCCCAATGTGGGATTAGTTCTTTGCCTAGACTCTGCATGGTGGGAGGAAGGAGGATCAGGGTGAAATTGCAGTTGCCCAGACTCTTGGCTACTGAGACTGGACTTTGTGGAAGAGGGAGTGGTGCTGAACCGACTGGAAGCATTATCAGCTGAAATCCAACCGACTATCTGCTCGCACTGGTGTGGCGACAAGAGTTGTGTCTTGTGCCGCCCTGCAAACCGTGACATGAAGCTAGGAATTGTGGATGACTTTGTTTCTTGGGCTCTACCAGCAGGCGCAGTTTCACCGCGCCCAGTTTCACCGCACCCAGAGCTATGGCCTCTGCGTTCACCATCAGCAGCACGCCCACTTCCCTGTCCCTTAGTGCTCGCCTTGCGCATATTGTATAGTATATATGCAACTTGGTCACAACTACAGTAATGCAGATTTTTATTAACTGTATGATCAGAAAAATTTAAACGAATGTCCAATATTCTGAATGCGCAAACGTTATAGAGCAGACGCAAAAGAGGAACTGCGGCCTAAATTAGCGGTATTAAATGTAACAACGGATGTCAGCTACATAGACTTTTGAACGGTTGTAATACGCTGCGCACCTAGCGTTACTGACAGGGCACACTTGTGGTTTTTTTTGCCACCCAAAAAAAAAGCAGACGTATGTCAATGGACTTTGTTCTTTTGGGAACAGAAACAATCTTTCTACCTACCCAAATCCTATCCCCATAGTTTAATTCCCTCCTTGGGCAAATTAAACTGCAGACGCAAATGAGGAACTACGGCCTAAATTATCGGTATTAAATGTAACAACGGATATCAGCTACATAGACTTTTGAACGGTTGTAATACGCTGTGCACCTAGCGTTACTGACAGGGCACACTTGTGGTTTTTTTTGCCACCCAAAAAAAAAAAAGCAGACGTATTTCACAATGGACTTTGGTCTTTTTGGGACAGAAACAATCTTTCTACCTACCCAAATCATATCTCTATAGTTTAATTCCCTTCTTGGGCAAAGCCTAGTTTGGTGTTTTATACAGTTATGTGGTGAAGAAGAAAAAAAAAACTAAAAAAGTGACACCATTTTAGAAACCACACCCATAACAGAAGTTACCAAAAGCTGTGGTGAACATTTATCACCCCCCTGGTGTTTTGGAAAAATGAATACACAGCAGGTGGTGCAAAGTGAAAATGGCAATTTTTCTACTGATCTGCCATTTCACTACCAAATATGTTGTGCCCAGCATGTGCCAGTGTGAAAAGCAAACCCTGTTATTAGGGTCCATTCACACGTCCAGAAAATGGGTCAGCATCTGTTCCTCAATTTTGTGAAACAAGTGCGGACCCATTCTTTTTTAATGGAGCCACAAAAGATGTGGGCAGCACACCATGTGCTGTCCGCATCCACACTTCCATTCCTTGGCCCTGCAAAAAATAGAACATGTCCTATTCTTGAACGCAGCCACGGAGAAGAAAAGGCATTTCTATTATAGTGTCCGCCAAGTGTGGTCCGCAAAAAGCGGAACGCACATGGCCGGTGTCTGTATTTTGCGGATCCGCAATTTGCGGACCGCAAAACACTTGCGGAAATCGGAATGGACCCTTATGCTGTGCTTCCTGATTTTAGAAGTACCCTACAAGTTACCCTGTTCTTTTGCCTGAGATGTATGAGATGACTCAGGAGTATAAGATCACCATGTATCCACCATTTTGAGGCCCAGTGGGGTGATTTACAGTGCATCGCTTGTGCCAACAACTGTAGATGCTCTGTGAAGAAATAATAAATGGGACCCCTGAGAAGCAATCCCATTTTAGAATTGCTGACCCTCAAGGCATTATGGGGAGAACTGCGCATTTTGACACCGCAGGCAGCAGGCCGTGCAAAAATGAAATTAGAATTTTTCCACAGATTTGACATTTTAGTGCCCAATATGCTGTGCCCAGCTGGTGTCATCTGAGACTTATCCCACAATACTTGAGTTGACAGGCAGATTATACTGGTTATGTTTTTTAAAACATTTGCACAAATATATCCCGACCTGCTGGACATTTATAGTCTATGGGTCGTCGGCAACTAGTTAAAATGGGTTTTCCCTACACAAAACAATAATTTATGACTACTGGGGTGAGAAAAACGGTGACTGAGTACCCTGTGTGAATGAAGGGGGGTAGTGAATGGACTATTGCTCCATTCATTGTCTATGGGATTGCTGAGTATAGTGCTCAACTATCTACAGCAGTCCCATAGGAATGTATGAAGCCAAAATCGCCAACCAGCATGACAATTCCATTCAACTGGCGGACCCAAGGATGACTTTTCTCGCAATCAGTGGGGGTTACAGCAGTCAGATCGCCAGGGAATCATATATTTTTATCATGCTGCGGCTAGGTGAAAAATTCAGTTCATGGGCCAACTACTATAATCAAAAGTAAGAATGAATACTAGTATTAGGCTACATTCACACAAATGTGGTGTTTTGCGGATCCGCAAAACACGGATACCGCCCCATGTGCGTTCCACAATTTGCGGACCACACATGCTGCCACTATCATAGAAAATGCCTATTCTTGTCCGCAATTGCAGACAAGAATAGGACATGTTCTTCTTTTTTTTGCAGGGCCGTGGAACGGAACTACGGATGTGGACAGCACATGGTATGCTGTCTGCATTTGTTTGCGGCCCCATTGAAATAAATTGGTCTGCACCCACTCCGCAAAACTGTGGAACAAATGCGGACTCATTCATACGGTTGTGTGAATGTAGCCTAAGGGAAAAGCTTAGGGAATGTTTCTCTGCTTAGTTGTGCTGAGGATTATTACAGTTTTTAATTAAATGAAGTAGATACCAACTAATGTTAGTGTGAATACACCATTACCTAGGTACTGTATATATCTAATTTGCACAGGAGATGCCCTGTTAGCTGTAGTCTGCCAGCACCTTCATTGGCGTTACATAAGTTATTTGTTACAACAGTAAAGAATGACTCATATATGTAAAACACATAACATATTGGTTTTTATGTAAATGATATAAGTGCTAATGGTTATCTAATTGTAACTTTCAAGCAATTAATATCAGGTTTATTTATAAAACCAATGTGATCTACACCCTGGTAGTATACCATTACTACTCATAAACATTACATGGCCCTGTGCTTAATTACATAAATAATAAAGGCATCATTTTACAATAGATTTGTGAAAAGATATTATGCTGAACAAATAATGTTCCAAAATTGCACTTTAACTAATCAATGAAAAAGATAGCGTATCTAAGTTATGATGTTCTTAATGAAATATGATTTTTCACTGTGTAAAATGTAGCAAGCCAAATAGCTCCTGTTAAAAGATATGCTTCAGCAATTTCAACTTTACAAGTTTATATTTAACCACTTTAAGACCAAGCCATTTTTCCCAATCCATGGCCAGGCACATTTTTTAAAAGTAAAAACTTCTTTTATTTAGTAAATTAAGTATTTATTTTGTATTATTTTAGATACATAGGGTTTATTTTGATATTTTTAATAGTTATGTTTTTATTTTTATACCTCAGAAAAAGTAAAAAAAGGGAAAAATGTCCCATTATTCCTTTGTATTTTTTATTTTTAACACAAATAGCACAAAATGCAACACAAAATGCAAAAGACTTTTTTTATATTGTGTTGTCCCCTTTACATTTTTGTAGTTTTTAGGGGATATACTTTTTGTAATTGTTTGGGATGGGAATAGAAGCTGAGGTATGGGATAGTTCTGGTTCTTCTTTTTATTTTGCTGCATATTTATTTTTTATTTTATACAATGAACTCACATAAGATCAAACTAGACCTTTGGAGGGCATTTTAGCATTTTTCATTATATTTTTTAATTGCTTATTTCTCCTAGAACTGGGGCTGACACAGCAGTTCCAGCAGTTATCCAGCAATCACATGATCACTGGTATAGGAGGAGGAAATGTCATGGAGGCTTCCTAAACTGTATACATGGTGCTCATTGAGTGGTATGTATAGTCATGGTTAAAGGTTTCTAGAGTGACTAGAGATAAGCAAGCTTCTGGAAATTTGTTTTCTGTCCGATTTGTCAATTTTTTAAATAAATTTCATGCCTATCTGAATCGATTCTACATGAATCAAATATGCTCCAATTGGCCTCAAAATTGGTATGTGACACTCTGGGGTCTCCTCTTTCTTCTCTTCCCCACCCCTCTTGAATGCAATGATAGCAATAGCAATAGCAAATAATGTTACAGTGACACTGACATATATAGCTATTGGTAAATGTATGGTTGACTAATTGAGGTAGATGATGTTTAAACAGACACTGTGTTATGTGAAAAAAACAGTCCCTTTTTGGGATCATCTACAATAATAGTGCCTCAACGGTGGCAGATCCCTGCCCCATTTATACACACATGTTAAGTGTAATTTCAAGAGGTGCAATTAAATGCCCCCCCTTCTGCAAACACACTGTACATTGGTATTGACAATTTCCAATGGTAATAATGCAGATTGTGCAGTGAAATGTGTTTGCTATGAGACTGAACATTTGTTTGAAGTAATAAAACAATGCATTCACTAATATTGGTATAATAATAGAGTTGTTGCCAAATTGCTTTTTGTCTAAAAATGAACACTTTATTACACTTAACGGTATATTTTAGTAATATAAAGCACATTCAATAACACAGGTGTAATGTTCTGAAATGCTCAAAAATGCAAATATTAAATAGAAACATATTTTTTTTATTAAAAAAGGAGCAATTCTTTAGTGTTTGCAGCATAATGTGTGCTATTGGGATATAGGTAATACGCCTATAAACTGTAGAAACTTTTTTTTAGCAAAAAAAAAAAGCTGGATGGTTGTTCATGCAGAAAAATATAACTTTCTTGCATGATTTTGTAATGTAGCTATATGACACAGCTGGGACAGTGACCAATCCCTCACTCTATGTCTCTCACTCTAAGCTTTTCCTGATAAAACCCTAACATATAACCAATTATAGCTCACTATTTTCTCTCTATAGTATTTCTATAGTGTCTAGTACAAGTAGATTACTGACTTGTGTCTGCAATTGTTTTCTGTCAGACACTGCCACAAGACATCCTTTCACAAGCCTAGCTGAGAACAGAATGTCATATGGCTCTTTATGACCATATGCACCTGCCTGCATACTGTCTCATTGGCTGATCAACCTGTCTATAAGCCTCAGAGCAAATCAAGGCAAGCCCTTTTCTCCCAGGTCATATGATCCTTCATCTTCTTCCTTTATCTTGTTTTCCCAACCAATTTTCATAGTACAATGTGATTCATCGGAAACAAATGCAAAAAAAAAAAACTTTGGATTCGTTCGGCAGATGTTTTCTTGTGAAATTAATAATCTGATTCATAATCTGAATCTGATTTGTTCAGAATTAATTCACTCATCTCTAAGACTGACACAATTTTCATTTTCATAAAGTTTCCTGCTTTAGTATTTTTATATCTTTTTGTCACATATTTTGATAGTATACTGAACTGCAAATCTAAGCAAGTTTTAACTTTTATTAACAAATACATGAGGTTTATGCAAAAACTCAATATTTACAATGTTGACCCTTCTTTTTCAAGAATTCTTCAATGCACCCTGGTATGCTAGATATCAGCTCCTGGGCCAAATCCTTACTAATAACAACCCAATCTTGCCTAAACAGTGCTTGGAGTTTATCACAATTTCAGTGTTTTTGTTAAACCGCTTTTTGTTAATTGACCACAGGTTCTCAATGGGATTGAGATCTTGGGAGTTTCCTGGCAATGGACCCAACATTTCAGTGTTTCAGTGTTCACTGAGCCACTTAAATTTTATTTTTGCCTTGAGACATGGTGCTCCATCGTGCTGCAAAATGCATTGTTCATCCCCAAATTTCTCCTGCATTGTTGTGAGAAGTTCCTCTTGGAGGATGTTTTGATCCCATTCTTTATTCATGGCAACAAAAAATTTCTTAGGAAAAATTGTATAAGTAGCTGTCCCACACATGAAAACACTGAAGCTGCAAACTATGTGAAAACCAAAACTTTTGTCCATGACTACATAGCAATTGGAAAGGCATGGACAGCAAAAAACTATCTCTGCTTTGTCTATAAGGAGCTTGGCTGTCATTGACAACCTCTCCCTGCAGAATGACATGCGGACCCCAATGACGTTTTAAGTCATCCGGTGATCCACAAATAATTAGAGAAAGACTGACTTTAAAGGTGAATTCTTACAAAGGGGACTTCTAAGATCATAGCTAAAATTCTCAATGGAGGAAATGGCATGAAATTCCAAGAGAAGAGACCCAATATTCACCTATAAAATGTCTTGCCATGCTTGCATTGCTGCTCCACTGGTTCCCACCACTGTTTGCTGACTCTTCTGCAGTGATGACAAGTCTGTCTACCTATGTGACTGCTGCAGCCGGTTATTGGCCTCAACACGCGACTGCTGAGGTTAGTGATTGTATGCAGTGGTTAAGTGGGAATGTCGTTGCTGCAGCAAAGTGACAGCAGCAGAAACTACTGGAGTAGTGGCTCTGTAGCAGTAGGGGATTTAACAGGTGAGTAGAGATGAGCGAATGTTGAAAAATTCACTTCACCGAATCTTCGTCGAATTTTTAAAAGGATTCGATCTTAATACGAATCTATTTGGTCGAAGCTGCGTACAAATCATTAGTTATTCTTGTCGTGTTCTGTAAACATTCACGGAGTAATAATAAACATAGTGTTGTTAAAGGTCCGCTACTTAACTGAATACGTACGTACATTAGCGTACAAAGTGCGTACAAATCCTTAATGTACTATTGTCTAGCGTTTGCGTAATAAGCAGGTACGCACGAGGCTAGGCTGCGGCGTGCACTCCTCAGAGGCAGAGCAAAGTTTGGGAAATGGCATCCAGGCGATCCTTAGCATTTAGCTCTGGAGAGCTTAAATACATGATCCGGCTGATGGACCGGCAGGATTACGTTGGCACACACCGACACCTGAACCAGCAGAAGAAGGAGATGCAGAATTTGATCCGAGGCTTGCACAATCGCTTTGACACAATGCGGACCCTGGGCCAAATCCAGCGGAAATGGTCCGATTTGAAGTTCAAGTGCTCAGAGCAGCTTAATGAGATCCGCGCAGAGATATGGCAGGGTGAGTAACAACATATTTGAAAAGTAAAAACATGTTAAAAAATTTGTTAACTGTATTGTATATATACCAGTGCCAATAATGAAAAACGTATAGAAGGACAACGTGGGCGTGCGTAGTGCGCTGCAGCAATTTTCTTCCATGCTAGGCCACGCCTCTAACTCCACCCAAACAAGTGAAGGTATTCTCAGATACGTGCCCCTTCCCAGTAATTTGCCTTAGGCTACTTTCACATATGTGGTGGTGATCCTGCAGGCTGTTCTGCAGTAGTTGCCCTGCCAATTCCCAGCGTTCTTGCTGGATAGCGGCTGGATCAGCGCTGTCCCCCATTATTGTTAATGGGGTTGTCCGTTCTCCCGTTTGTGTCAGGCAAATGCACTAGTGTGAAAGAAAGTACCCTTAGATGTATGCCCCTTCATAGTTAGCGCTTCCTCCTCCTACACACAGCACAGCTCATGCAGCAGCTAATGTGAGTGGGCGATATCAAAAATATTCCCACATTAATGATATTAAGAAATTTATTGTGATCGCGATAAATACCCATTTAGAAGAAAAAATGGATATGGCCCTCCTCTCACCCATAATATCTTCATAGTAGTATACAGTGTTAGTATTAAAAACGGCCGGCCATCATAACAATTGTGTACGGATTTATGTTGCAGAGCAACGTCAACGACGTCACCGTCACCGTCGAGGCTGACGGCCCCTACAGTACCATCAGCTTTTAGTAAGTGTAAACATATTTAATTTATTTTTAATCCAGGCTATGTGGGAGTGCAGCTGCAGTGATACAGTAGAGCACTAGTGGTTAGGAATGGGATCCAGCCCGAAACTATTCATATGTATCAATATTAGAAGTTACAACTGTTCATTTGAGTTGAATGTAATGCCATTATTTAATGATTTTTGACAGCTGCTGTACCACAGAGGAGCCCCTCTCACCCTCCTCCACCACAACAGCAAGAGAGGACCCCACCTGCCCCTCGAACACCACCAGCCCAACTTCCAGAGGTAGAAGGTTGGTAAAATAAAAAGTGTAATGGGTGGACCTTCTGTCTTCAAAATATAAGCTAAATTTATGTTTTATCTTTTGGAGCTTCAACCGTCAGGGAGGAGTTTTCCCAAGGACCATGGGAAGACCACCCAGTATGAGTGTCCAGTAAGTACAAACCCCAAACTGACCATGTGTGTTGTGTGGCCTTCTGAGTGAGCAGTTAAAAGAAAAAAAAAAGGCTCAATACAGATACATGTCACTGAATAACTCGTTCCAGTAGATATACCAAATATTTAATGACATGCAATTGCTAAAGTATTATCCAGGTGCTGGTTTGAAAGTTTAGAATTTTTTCGTGGGACAACCCCTTTAACTGGATCATACTAATTATATTACTGTTTCCACCCCTACAGATATCCTGACAGACTTTGAGGTGGAGGCAGCCTTACGCCGCTTTAACACCAGGCTCCATGCTGCCTCCCGGCTTATTTGCGGCCTGCAGCTGGAGCTCCGAGAGCTGCAGGCGATGATGGCCAGACATCGTCAAAGGCCGGCATAACCTTTTTATTTCCTTTTTTTTTTTTTTACTTATTTATTTTTTGGTGAAAGTTATTATTTATTTTACTAAAAAAATTCTTGTAAAACCTGTGTTTTAATTTTTTTTTTAAACCTTTAAGGGCTCTTTTACACAAGCAGATTCAGTTTGAGAAATCCGCAGCATGTAGGAGAGCCAAGCCCCGTTCTGGACAGGAGAGGCACGGAGCATTAACATGATTGATAATGCTCTGGGCCTCTCTGTAATCTTTTTACTACAAAATCACAGTGACAACTTCATCTCACTGTGATTTTGTAGTAAAAAGATTACAGAGAGGGACGGAGCATTATCAATCATCAACCGTGCCTCTTCTGTCCAGAACGGGGCTTGGCTCTCCTACACGCTGCGAATTTCTTGGACTCAATCCGCTTGTGTAAAAGAGCCCTAACACCTTCCTGACATAGTGTAAAGAAGACAGGGTTGTCTGTTTAGGCCGGAGCTTCCAAAAATTGTGCATAGGCCGGAGCCTGCATTAGTGTGAAGAAGACAGGGTTGTCTGTTTAGGCCGGAGCCTCCAAAAATTGTCCAAAGGCCCGGATTAATGGCCAAGCAATAATAAATTACGCACACTCCAGTTCCCGTATTACAGTAACAAAAAAAGGCTTGACTTGTTTGGACAACAAGCCTGTAATCATTCTATCTTGTAAAGATAGGCTGTGAAAATTATATATGAGCTTTTCATGGGTACCACGGCTAGTAGTAGTAGGGGACAGGGCATACATCAGCACAGCAGAGAATGAATAGTAAATATAACTAACTGCGGTTTAGGATAATAATCTTCGCTAATGTAATTTGTAATGGGAGGCGGAGGTAGACAACAGTGTAACTATTTTATTTTGTAATACCATTTTTCCTTTTTTTATATATATATATATATATATATATATATATATATATATATATATATTTTTTTTTGGCGGAAAGGCTTCAAAACAAATTTACGAGTACTAAATAGAACTAAGAACGGTGTATAACAACAGCTAGTAGCCTGCTAAGTGGTAATGTTGAAAAAGGAGGCGGAGGTAAACAAGAGTTTTTGGATTTTAATAACATTTTGGGGTTTTGGTTTGGGGAGTTCAGGTTTGCTCAGCCCATGACATGAGACGTTTGGCATGCAACTTTATGGGCCGGCTGACAGCAACAGTGGGAAGACACTCGGACTATTTCGGCCTACCAGGCCTGATCTAATTATCTGCCTCAGCAAGAGGAGTGTGAAAATCGGAGGTAATCCAGCCTTGATTCATTTTTATAAAGGTGTTTTTTTGGACACTGCCAGGTGACAGTTTGGTCCGTTTGGGTGTCACCCCTTCCACCAGCGGCGCTCAAAACCCTCTCTGACATGACACTTGAGGCTGGGCAGGAAAGAAGTCCTAATGCATAGTGGGCAAGTTCTGGCCACTATTGTATTGTATTCTGGCTGCCCAGAAGTCCAGTGAGTCTGAGAAGAGGCTTTGCGAGCCAGACTGCAGGTAAGCCTGAACCTGTTCATTGAGGCGAGTGGACTGGGCCTGCTCACTTGGCTGCGGCTGTTGGGAGGCTGAAAAAAATTGTTGCATCATACTCATCCTGGCCAGCGTGCCAGTTCTTTCCATCTCAGCCTCTCTCTGAGACACTTGAGTGTCCCTGAAGGTGTCATGATATTGTAATGTATTAAAAGAGGCATGGACTCGCGGGACAGGGAGCTTCAAAACAGGCTTAGATAAATTCTTAGAGAAAAAAAAGGTCACCACATATTAAGAAATGTAGAGCCATATCTTAAGGTTACCAGTCCCCCTCCCCTTCATCACTCCTACCTCCTCCCTTGGTTGAACTTGATGGACATGTGTTTTTTTTCAACCGTATTAACTATGTAACTATGTAACTATGTGTCATCGTCATCCTGCAGCTTCTCCAACTGTGTCTCCTCCTCCTCCTGGGCATCATCAAACTCATCCTTCTCCCCCTACCCCTCCTCTACCTGAAGCTCCTCATCCTCCTCCTGTACCTCCATGGAACTTTGTCGTTGGGGCTCCCCAACAGTGACATCATGGCGTGCAGAGAGATATCCAGGATTTCCTTCCCCCATTGCCCCCTGCTGCATGAGCGACAGTGTCTTTTCAAGGACAAATATTAGTGAAACAATGTCGTTCACACCGCAGCTTTCCCGGATGACCAATTTAGTGCTTCAGCACAGTGCAGGCATCTCGGACCAGCCTCCACTGTCGGAAATCTAAGCCACACCCTATGGTCGACGATTCTGGCTGCTGCTGGACAAAGTCATCCACTGCTCGACGCTGCTCAAGGAGCCGCTGCAACATGTGAAGAGTGGAATTCCACCGAGTTGGCACGTCACCTATCAACTGGTGTGTCAGAAGACCATTTTGCCGCTGCAAGTCCAGCAGAGCGTTTTGGGACACATAAAAGTGACTCAAATGAGTGCAAAGCTTCCATGACTTTGCCAGCACTGTGCGCAGGCCAGTGAATGTTTTGAGAAATCTCTGAACCACTAGATTTAGGACATGTGCCATAGAGGGAGCATGCATGAATTGCCCCAAGGTCAGCGCTGCCACTATATTTGTCCCGTTATCACTCACGACCTTGCCCACTTCCAGCTGGCGGGGAGACAGCCAGCATGCTATTTGCTGCTTGATGTGATGCAGCAAGTGCTGGCCTGTGTGGCTGGTGTTGCCAAGACAGATTAAATCTAACACAGCGTGGCAGCGTTTAACCTGGCACATGTGATAGGAAGGAGGGGGTCAACTCTCTGCCCTGATGCTCCAGCAGGCGGACTTCCCGTGGTCTGCAATCCTGGCTGGAAAGCGTGTGGAGGTGCCAAAAGCAATTGGCCCTGTTGCTGGGGGGTTCCTGCCTCGCTACCACTAAAAACATTCAGCCAGTAGGCCGAAAAGGACATGTATTGCTCCTGGCCATAAGCACTGCTCCAGGTGTCAACCATGACGTGCACGGTGCTGCAGAGAGACAGCTGCAGGGAGCGTCCAATATTGTTTGCCACGTGCGAGTAAAAGGGGTGAATAGCTTTGTTTGAAAAGTAATGCCGGCTAGGGATCTGCCAGCATGGCTGAGCGCAAGCCATCAGCTCCCTTAAAGCTGTACAATCAACTAAATTGTACGGCAGAGACTGCAGAGCCAGCAACTTGGTCAGGTGAGAATTAAGTTTGCGTACTGTTGGATTGCTGGTTGCGTAAACTTGCTTCCTGGCCACGCACTCGACGATGGACGGCTGACGAGTAAGAGGATGTGGAGAAATGCACACGGTTGACAACTAGGTGTATGTACTAGTTACTTCCCTGGATGCGGGCTGCCTGACGCAAGGGACCTCGGGAGAAGTAGCCAGCTCTTCAGTATTAATGCGCTGCTGTAATCCACCTGGTTAGCCAAATTTGCGGCATGATGCAGCTTCCAGATGGTTCCACAGAGCTGTGGTCCCTACATTTGAGGCTTTCCCAGGGCTTAATTTCTGCTTACAGAAATTGCACGTGGCCGTACTGATGTCCCCCGGCAGAGTGGTAAAATACTTCCATGCTTAGACCCTGATACCGGCCCCACTATATAATGGAGTCTCACTAGTTCCCAAGGAAGGCCTGGCCCTGGACCTAACTCGCCTCTGCCCTCTGTTGCTGCCACTACCACCGCCCTCTTCCTCGGAGATCAAATCCTCCTCACCAGCCCTATCCGCCTCCCAGGTCCTCCCATCTAACACATCATCATCAGAATCCCCACCACTTTTCTCTGACTGCAATATCGGGTGTTCCCCACCAACCTCCGCTTCCGGGCAGTCCAAACTCTGACTGCTCTCTAAAAAATCATCGGGGAGGCTTTCCTCCACATCTGCCGGATTGTGCAATGGGGTTCGGTGGCCTTTTATTTGAAAAAATGCAGAAGGGACACCACTAGGAGGGGGCACTGAAGGCTGAGAGGTGGCAGAAAATGATGGGCTTTGCTGGAACGGAATGGTGGAGCAGGAGGAACGCTCTGAGTCTGACCCCTGGCTACATGATACTGTATCAGCAGAAGAAAGCATGTCATCCGGCTGCGATGGAGATGAGTGAGCCATCCACTCCACTACCTCATCCACTTTCTCCTCTACAACAATTTTTCGCCTTGGTGGGTTAGCCTGGTGGAACAGTGGCCAACTACTACAAATTCCACCGGTAGAAGCTGCGGCTACAAGTCCTTTGCCACTGCTGGCCTGTGCCACCTTCTCCTCTTTTTTTTGGAGCTCGAGGTCTGGCTGGAAGTGGAACCCTTTTGCTTCTCCATGCCAGACATTTTAACTTGACTGTGGCCCTGCAGGTCTTTGTCTCTCTCCCTGTCTCTCTATCTGTCTCTCTCCCTGCCTGATTAATATTACTAGCCCTGCACTGGCCCTGAACTTGCCCTGCACTGTCCCTGATATGTGTATTATTATGGATGGGATGGGAGTGGCACCTTCAGGTCTGAATGCGCTCTTAGCTTATCATGAGTAGCATTCTTGTGCACTTTTGCTCTTCCTATCAAATTGAGCGTCTTGATTGCGTGGTACATATAGGTGTGTTTGCTCCTCCTCTCATTGGTTGCTGTATGCACATAGAGGTCACTAGGAGCAGCACGCCTATATGTGCAGCGTCCACGCTCCTAGATATAGATGCCCAACGGCATAGTTAGGTTTAGCGTAGGACCTGCCTGACCTGAGACCACCGTGACGCTGGGTAGGT
Organism: Rhinella marina; assembly: GCA_900303285.1. NCBI lineage: Eukaryota > Metazoa > Chordata > Amphibia > Anura > Bufonidae > Rhinella > Rhinella marina. The sequence goes on along the minus strand of ONZH01018777.1, from coordinate 9,472 downwards.
GGGCACAGATGTGTTTTGATCAAAATATATTGGCTAAGAGTCTCAGATTTTATCATATCAGAATGAGGTCTTAGTTTATACAGTATATATTGTTTGCATCCATTTTTGTGCACTTGAACCCCCTTTTCTGTGATTTACTTTGATATGTATAGCCACTGACATCCGCAGTCATTATCACATCATGCAGGATGTTTTTTATCCTTTTGTCTCTGTGAGTTTTGCTTAGTTTATAACATGTACCTGAGGGAGTGGCACCTTCAGGTCTGAATGCGCTCTTAGCTTATCATGAGTAGCATTCTTGTGCACTTTTGCTCTTCCTATCAAATTGAGCGTCTTGATTGCGTGGTACATATAGGTGTGTTTGCTCCTCCTCTCATTGGTTGCTGTATGCACATAGAGGTCACTAGGAGCAGCACGCCTATATGTGCAGCGTCCACGCTCCTAGATATAGATGCCCAACGGCATAGTTAGGTTTAGCGTAGGACCTGCCTGACCTGAGACCACCGTGACGCTGGGTAGGTGGGCACAGATGTGTTTTGATCAAAATATATTGGCTAAGAGTCTCAGATTTTATCATATCAGAATGAGGTCTTAGTTTATACAGTATATATTGTTTGCATCCATTTTTGTGCACTAGAACCCCCTTTTCTGTGATTTACTTTGATATGTATAGCCACTGACATCCGCAGTCATTATCACATCATGCAGGATGTTTTTTATCCTTTTGTCTCTGTGAGTTTTGCTTAGTTTATAACATGTACCTGAGGGAGTGGCACCTTCAGGTCTGAATGCGCTCTTAGCTTATCATGAGTAGCATTCTTGTGCACTTTTGCTCTTCCTATCAAATTGAGCGTCTTGATTGCGTGGTACATATAGGTGTGTTTGCTCCTCCTCTCATTGGTTGCTGTATGCACATAGAGGTCACTAGGAGCAGCACGCCTATATGTGCAGCGTCCACGCTCCTAGATATAGATGCCCAACGGCATAGTTAGGTTTAGCGTAGGACCTGCCTGACCTGAGACCACCGTGACGCTGGGTAGGTGGGCACAGATGTGTTTTGATCAAAATATATTGGCTAAGAGTCTCAGATTTTATCATATCAGAATGAGGTCTTAGTTTATACAGTATATATTGTTTGCATCCATTTTTGTGCACCAGAACCCCCTTTTCTGTGATTTACTATTATTATGGATGCCCAGAACAACACCACAATTTTCATAGAACTGTTTTGTGTCTTTCACAACTTCACGGTGCTTCTGCTCGTCTCAGCAGTCGCAGTACAACTGATGCGTCACTGGCTTACCGAGCCTATGGGCCAATCAGAGCAGGCCCTTCCCACTAGGTCAGGTGACTGGGTTCTTCCCGGGCTTTTTGCTGCTCTCACTGTGAACATTTCCGCACAAATAACGAACATACAGTAAAAGTTCACTAATTAACTGAATTGGTATGCATCAGCGTAAAAATTAACTGACACGTAGCATTAGTGTACAATTCATTGGACAAGTACGTAGTGTTTGCGTACAAAGGTTTAAGAACATTTGAGATTCAAACGGAGCAAATCTGAAAAGATCCGGATTAGCTTTGGAGTAGAAAATTGCGAAGATTCGTATCGAATCTACGAAGCGGCGAATAGATTCGCTCATCTCTACAGGTGAATATCAATTCTTTATTTTTTAAATGTAATTTTGGCCATCTGGCTGTTCTTGGAAAACCTCTTTAATCTTTAGGCCCCTTTCACACGAGCAAGTTTTCCATGCGGGTGCAAAGCGTGACATGAACACCGAGCACCCGCACTGAATCCTGGCCCATTCATTTCAATGGGTCTGTGTACATGACCTTTTTTTTCATGCATCAGTTCTGCATTGCGTGAAAAAATCAGCATGCTCTAATCAAATCTGTCCCCATAGAAGTGGATGGGGCTTCAGTGAAAAACGCACTGCATTCTGAAGCAAGTCCGAATGCAATGCGTTTTTCACTGATGGTTGCTAAGAGATGTTGTTTCTAAACCTTCTGTGTCTTATCCCGCGTGTGAAAAACGCATCAAAATGCATTGCACCCAAGCGGAAAAAACTGAACAACTGAATGCAATCGCAGACAAAACTGACTGAACTTGCTTGCAAAATGATATGAGTTTCCCTGAATGCACCCTGAATGCATCCTGAGTGACTCTGTATCATTCGTGTGAAAGGGACCTTAGGATACCGGAGGTTTTATCATTTTTGCATTTTCATTTTTCTTCCCCATAATATGAGGGCTTATTTTTTTTTTGCGGGAAAAGTTATACTCTCTAATTCCACCATTTAATATGGCATACAATGTAGTGGGAAGCAGGGAAAAAATTCTAAATGGGGTGAAATTTGAAAAAAAACACAATTCCTCCACTGTTTTATAGGTTTTATTCCCACGATGAAAACTGACCTACTGTATGTCCTTCATTCTCTGTGTTAGTATGATTACAATGATACCACAGATTTATAGGTTTTTTATGTCTAAATAATGTAAAAATAAGTTTAAACTTTGAAAAAAATGTCTTTTTGGAGGCTACATTCACACGACAGTGGTTTTTGCAGGCTCCGAGTCGCATATTTTGTGGCTCAGATCCAGACCCATTCATTTCTATGGGGCCGCAAAAGATGCAGACAGCACACTGTGTGCTGTCTACATCCGTTGCACCATGCCGCAGCCCTGCAAAAAGAATAGAACATGTCCTGTTCTTGTCAAGTATAGGCATTTCTATGATAGCCGCGGCATTTGCAGTCCACAAATTGTCAAACGCACATGGGCCGGTATCAATGTTTTGCGGAGTGTGTTTTGTGTGAGTGTGGCCTATAAGAAGTGATGAAAAATGGCAAATTGGCCATTTTGACCCTTTTTTTCTGTTGCACCATTCGCCGTATTGGAAAAATATTTTTATATTTTAACAGTACAGGCATTTTTGTGTTATTTTTTGTTATTTATGTATTTATTTTTAATATACGGAAAGGTTGGTGATTTAAACGTTTATATTTTTATAATTTTTTTAATACATTTAGGTTTTTCAAACTTTTTTATGATTTTGAAGCTCGTATTTGAGCCTACAAAACCTTTTTTTTAACAAAAATTCTGAATTTGTACAGAATTGCTAATTTCTTTTGCTGGCCTGCCACCTGCTGGGCAAAATAAGAATTGCAGTTTCAATACCCTGGATCTCTTCAGAGAGACCCAACGTATTGAAATCAATTACTGGCATCCTCATTGGCCGCAGAGCGCAAGCTCCCATTTTTTTCACCCCTTCGATGCCGTGATTTCACTTGATCACAGCATCTAAAGGATTTAATGACCACAAACGGCATTATTGCTGGTCGTGGTCATTAGCTGCAGGTCTCAGCTGTATGAAACAGCAGAAAACCACCAGCTATGACGCCTGCTGCAAGCGCGAGTGTTTGCACTTTGCTCCAGCGCCGTACATGTATGGTGCTGGTAGTGAATGGGTTAATAAGCAATTGTTTATATGTGAAATCTTTCTTAACCAATTGTCACTTGAATGGGTATGAGGTGCATTGCCAAATACAGCCTATAGATAAGTGTGGCACTTTAAAAAAATGTGACACCTTTAAATAAACAAAATAGTTAAAATCTCACATTTATTTTCATGACGTATAGAAATAGGTATTTAGTAGAGATGAGCGAGCATGCTCGTCCGAGCTTGGTGCTCGTTCGAGTATTAGGGTACTCGTAAGTGCTCGCTGCTCGGACGAGTATCTCACCATGCTCGAGGAAATGGCATCTCCCACATTTTGAATTTTTGGCGGCTATAATCTCAGCCAATCACAAGCCAGGAGACTCTGCGGTACACCCAGCATCACGTGGGGCCCTTAAATGTCGATAGCAGGGGTTGGCTGGCCTGCTCAGGTGACCCTGGAATATACTAGTGACTGACCGCGGTGCTTGGCTCAGTCGCTGCCTGGATGTCGTTAGGGACAGATCTGATGCGTTTCAGGGAGAGTGTTAGGGCCTGGATTTAGTTCTCTGTTAGGCAAGAGTGATCTCAAAAGAACCCAACAGCCCTTCTAAGGGCTACAAGACATTTTTTTTGTCTCCTGGCTGGGCTGGCTGGCACTAGTAGTGCAGCTATCGCCATATATAACGATTTTTTTTTTTATTGTTTTATCTCAGTGATACAAATTTATTTCATACAGCTGTGTGGAACCATTCTGTGTGTTACAGTTCAGCTGTCCAGTCACCACAAACCACAATCCGTATTTTCTGTCCAGGTGACCCATACTGTACGTCACGTAATTAAAAAAGGTCTTTTGCTCTCACTGATACAGCTACATTAGAAAAATCTCTGTGCAACATTTGTCTGGGTTGCACTTAATATAGCCACAGTCAGCAGGGGCTGAGTTTTCTCCCTGATATATTCTGCACGTCACGTTAAAAAAAAAAAAAACAAAACAAAAAATAGTTTTTTTGTTGTTTTATCTTAGTGATACAAATCCATTTCATACAGCTGTGTGGAACCATTCTTTGTGTCACAGTTCAGCTGTCCAGTCACCACAAACCACAATCCGTATTTTCTGTCCAGGTGACCCATTCTGTACGTCACGTAATTAAAAAAGGTCTTTTGCTCTCACTGATAATAGAGATGAGCGAGTAGTGTTCGATCGAGCCGGTATTCGATCGAATACTACGCTATTCGGCATACTCGATTTCAATCGAGTATAACGGCGATGGCGCACTTAGAATTCGTTTCCCCTCCCACCTTCCCTGGCGCTCTTTTTCCACCAATCAACATGCAGGGGGGGTATGACAGGCACGCTGAGCACGCTGGCAGCGCGAAAACAGCGTCTACATGGATTGGCTGGAAAAACCATGTGACCTCGAATATTAAAAACTCAGCTCTTCCTGCTCGTACGCATATGCTGCGTGAACTTAGTCAGGGACAGAGGCTGGAGAAGGGACAGACAGGTTTTAGCAGTTGGACAGGCAGGAGCGTGATTAAAAGCCCTTATCAGGGCTACTATAGTGCACTACAGTGATAGCTTTACTACAAGATACACTTTACAGAGAACGGCTGCCGTATTCAGGGATAGCTGCTGGAGTAGGGACAGAGAGAGGCATTAGTGGTGTATTAGGTGCTCTGCTACATACCAAACTATATTTGGCACTACTGTTCAGCGTTCTTTTTGGCTGAAAAACCCTGTTATATAACTAGTGTGTATATGCACCATCTGATCTGGCAGTATACGGCTGTGAATTTTATTTTATTTTTTTAAATACAGTTTATTTGGCTCTAGTGTTCTGGGTTCTGTGTGCCTGCAATACCCTTTTTGTATACCAGGTGTAAATACCCACCGTCTGTTCAGTTAGTACACGGCTGTGTACCTTGAAATATACAATATCTAGGCCATTTAATTGGCCACTGTACTGTGCGTTCTCTTGCTAAATTATTTCACATACCTGGTGTAAATACCCACCGTCTGTTCAGTTACTACACGGCTGTGTACCTTGAAATATACAATATCTAGGCCTTTTAATTGGCCACTGTACTGTGCGTTCTCTTGCTAAATTATTTCACATACCTGGTGTAAATACCCACCGTCTGTTCAGTTACTACACGGCTGTGTACCTTGAAATATACAATATCTAGGCCTTTTAATTGGCCACTGTACTGTGCGTTCTCTTGCTAAATTATTTCACATACCTGGTGTAAATACCCACCGTCTGTTCAGTTACTACACGGCTGTGTACCTTGAAATATACAATATCTAGGCCTTTTAATTGGCCACTGTACTGTGCGTTCTCTTGCTAAATTATTTCACATACCTGGTGTAAATACCCACCGTCTGTTCAGTTACTACACGGCTGTGTACCTTGAAATATACAATATCTAGGCCTTTTAATAGGCCACTGTACTGTGCGTTCTCTTGCTAAATTATTTCACATACCTGGTGTAAATACCCACCGTCTGTTCAGTTACTACACGGCTGTGTACCTTGAAATATACAATATCTAGGCCTTTTAATTGGCCACTGTACTGTGCGTTCTCTTGCTAAATTATTTCACATACCTGGTGTAAATACCCACCGTCTGTTCAGTTACTACACGGCTGTGTACCTTGAAATATACAATATCTAGGCCTTTTAATTGGCCACTGTACTGTGCGTTCTCTTGCTAAATTATTTCACATACCTGGTGTAAATACCCACCGTCTGTTCAGTTACTACACGGCTGTGTACCTTGAAATATACAATATCTAGGCCTTTTAATTGGCCACTGTACTGTGCGTTCTCTTGCTAAATTATTTCACATACCTGGTGTAAATACCCACCGTCTGTTCAGTTACTACACGGCTGTGTACCTTGAAATATACAATATCTAGGCCTTTTAATTGGCCACTGTACTGTGCGTTCTCTTGCTAAATTATTTCACATACCTGGTGTAAATACCCACCGTCTGTTCAGTTACTACACGGCTGTGTACCTTGAAATATACAATATCTAGGCCTTTTAATTGGCCACTGTACTGTGCGTTCTCTTGCTAAATTATTTCACATACCTGGTGTAAATACCCACCGTCTGTTCAGTTACTACACGGCTGTGTACCTTGAAATATACAATATCTAGGCCTTTTAATAGGCCACTGTACTGTGCGTTCTCTTGCTAAATTATTTCACATACCTGGTGTAAATACCCACCGTCTGTTCAGTTACTACACGGCTGTGTACCTTGAAATATACAATATCTAGGCCTTTTAATTGGCCACTGTACTGTGCGTTCTCTTGCTAAATTATTTCACATACCTGGTGTAAATACCCACCGTCTGTTCAGTTACTACACGGCTGTGTACCTTGAAATATACAATATCTAGGCCTTTTAATTGGCCACTGTACTGTGCGTTCTCTTGCTAAATTATTTCACATACCTGGTGTAAATACCCACCGTCTGTTCAGTTACTACACGGCTGTGTACCTTGAAATATACAATATCTAGGCCTTTTAATTGGCCACTGTACTGTGCGTTCTCTTGCTAAATTATTTCACATACCTGGTGTAAATACCCACCGTCTGTTCAGTTACTACACGGCTGTGTACCTTGAAATATACAATATCTAGGCCTTTTAATAGGCCACTGTACTGTGCGTTCTCTTGCTAAATTATTTCACATACCTGGTGTAAATACCCACCGTCTGTTCAGTTACTACACGGCTGTGTACCTTGAAATATACAATATCTAGGCCTTTTAATTGGCCACTGTACTGTGCGTTCTCTTGCTAAATTATTTCACATACCTGGTGTAAATACCCACCGTCTGTTCAGTTACTACACGGCTGTGTACCTTGAAATATACAATATCTAGGCCTTTTAATTGGCCACTGTACTGTGCGTTCTCTTGCTAAATTATTTCACATACCTGGTGTAAATACCCACCGTCTGTTCAGTTACTACACGGCTGTGTACCTTGAAATATACAATATCTAGGCCTTTTAATTGGCCACTGTACTGTGCGTTCTCTTGCTAAATTATTTCACATACCTGGTGTAAATACCCACCGTCTGTTCAGTTACTACACGGCTGTGTACCTTGAAATATACAATATCTAGGCCTTTTAATTGGCCACTGTACTGTGCGTTCTCTTGCTAAATTATTTCACATACCTGGTGTAAATACCCACCGTCTGTTCAGTTACTACACGGCTGTGTACCTTGAAATATACAATATCTAGGCCTTTTAATAGGCCACTGTACTGTGCGTTCTCTTGCTAAATTATTTCACATACCTGGTGTAAATACCCACCGTCTGTTCAGTTACTACACGGCTGTGTACCTTGAAATATACAATATCTAGGCCTTTTAATTGGCCACTGTACTGTGCGTTCTCTTGCTAAATTATTTCACATACCTGGTGTAAATACCCACCGTCTGTTCAGTTACTACACGGCTGTGTACCTTGAAATATACAATATCTAGGCCTTTTAATTGGCCACTGTACTGTGCGTTCTCTTGCTAAATTATTTCACATACCTGGTGTAAATACCCACCGTCTGTTCAGTTACTACACGGCTGTGTACCTTGAAATATACAATATCTAGGCCTTTTAATTGGCCACTGTACTGTGCGTTCTCTTGCTAAATTATTTCACATACCTGGTGTAAATACCCACCGTCTGTTCAGTTACTACACGGCTGTGTACCTTGAAATATACAATATCTAGGCCTTTTAATTGGCCACTGTACTGTGCGTTCTCTTGCTAAATTATTTCACATACCTGGTGTAAATACCCACCGTCTGTTCAGTTACTACACGGCTGTGTACCTTGAAATATACAATATCTAGGCCTTTTAATTGGCCACTGTACTGTGCGTTCTCTTGCTAAATTATTTCACATACCTGGTGTAAATACCCACCGTCTGTTCAGTTACTACACGGCTGTGTACCTTGAAATATACAATATCTAGGCCTTTTAATTGGCCACTGTACTGTGCGTTCTCTTGCTAAATTATTTCACATACCTGGTGTAAATACCCACCGTCTGTTCAGTTACTACACGGCTGTGTACCTTGAAATATACAATATCTAGGCCTTTTAATTGGCCACTGTACTGTGCGTTCTCTTGCTAAATTATTTCACATACCTGGTGTAAATACCCACCGTCTGTTCAGTTACTACACGGCTGTGTACCTTGAAATATACAATATCTAGGCCATTTAATTGGCCACTGTACTGTGCGTTCTCTTGCTAAATTATTTCACATACCTGGTGTAAATACCCACCGTCTGTTCAGTTACTACACGGCTGTGTACCTTGAAATATACAATATCTAGGCCATTTAATTGGCCACTGTACTGTGCGTTCTTCTTGCTAAAATTATTTCACACCTGGTGGTAATACACACCGGTCTGTTCAGTTAGTACACGGCTGTGTACCTTGAAATATACAATATCTAGGCCATTTAATTGGCCACTGTACTGTGCGTTCCTCTGCTAAATTATTCACATACCTGTGTACAATACCACACCGTCTGTTCAGTTACACACGGCTGTTGTACCTTGAAAATAACAATATCTAGGCCTTTAATGGCCACTGTAACTGTGCGTTCTCTATTGCTAAAATTATTTCACATACCTGGTGTAAAATACCCATCCGTCTGTTTCAGTTAGTACACGGCTGTGTCCTTTGAAATAACAATATAAGCCTTTTAATTGGCCATGTACTGTGCGTTCTCTTGCTAAATTATTTTCACATACCTGTGTAAATACCCACCGTCTGTTCAGTCTACTACACGGCTGTGTACCTTGAAATATACAATATCTAGGCCCACTTTAATTGGCCACTGTACTGTTGTGCGTTCTCTTGCCTAAATTATTTCACCATACCTGTGTAAATACCCAACCGTCTGTTCAGTTACTACACGGCTGTTACCTTGAAATATACAATATCTAAGGCCATTTAATTGGCCACTGTACTGTGGGCGTTCTCTTGCTAAATTATTTCA
>ONZH01018776.1:0-56303 GCA_900303285.1 Rhinella marina | reverse complement strand
AGGTTAGATTGTGTTTGGAGTGTATTGTTGAGAGGCTGTGATAGTGGCGTAATAGTGCGACTTGGGCGCGTTATATGCACCCAGACATGCTTCCCCTGCTGTCCCAGTTGCATTCCAGCAGTGTTGGCATCCTTTTCTGAGGTTCCAGGGTGGACTTGGTGACCTCCAAGTGGTCGAATTGAGATTTCCAAGTGGCGAGCATTTTTTTCCCATAGACTTTAATGGGATTCGATATCCGGTCGAATAGTCGAATTTCGCGGTCTATTCGAATCGAATTTCCAACTTTCGAATATTTCACTACTCGCTCATCTCTAATAAGCACCCATGTGAATCCCAGCGTGAGTCCAAGAAATTAAATTAAAATGCCACTTTGCCTAAGAAACTGTAACCTCTGTTGCATTGCTGTGGTTGTCCCTGACAACTGAATATCATTTATACAGACTGTAAAGTAAGAGACATTCTAGTTGTAGGCTGGTGGCACCTGTAAGGCTGTTTGTTGTATTATACTGTTCCACGGTAAACAACTGCAAATTATACCACCTGCCTTAGTGTAGTTGTCACCATAAACATAAACATAATTGGGTCTGACTGGACCGTTAAAATAAAATAGCAATTCTTTATTATATGTTAATTAAAAGGGAAAGTCTATGTCAAAATATCTTTACACTTCAGACTCTTACTCTAGCCTGCCTATAATCACTGTGTAAGGTGCACTCCGGATCCGTTAATATATATGTTCCCAATTAGCATCTATTGATTATGGCTATCTGGGAACACCCTGAGTGCACAGGCAGTCTTGTGGCAATCAAATGCAGTGGTAAAGTCTCCCACTACATATCATGTACCACATAAAAAGGAAAAATAGAGTTGCCTCCGTGTGTACAGGAGGACGATAAATGCCACTGATATGGTTATCCAAGTGGGCTGTTAAAGCATGTCATTTGCGACTATAAAGCACCTGTGGTTTGATATACACTGTGCTTAAAATTGGTGTCTATTAGAGATGAGCGAGCACTAAAATGCTCGGGTGCTCGTTATTCGAGTCGAACTTTTCCCGATGCTCGGGTGCTCGTTTCGAGTAACGAACCCCATTGAAGTCAATGGGAGACTCGAGCATTTTTTGCAGGGGACCAAGGCTCTGCCTAGGGAAGGCTGGGTGAAAACCTAGAAACCTCAGAAAATGATGGAAACACCACGGAAATGGACAGGAAACAGCAGGGGCAGCATGCATGGATGCCTCTGAGGCTGCTTAATCCCACCATTACCCCAAATTCTCAGGCAACAGCCTGGTGGTTATCCTCATGGCAATTGTGCTCACCCAGACCAAGAAAGGCAATGCAAATACCCATCACATGTTAGGGAAGCACCCAACTAGGTGCAACGAAGGTCCATCACCACCTGCAGGTGACACCACTGCTCATGCTGGCACTGCAGCTGAAATCAAGTTTAGTATCTGTTCTTATCAGTTGCTGTGGCTGCTGGTGGTATAGTGGTGAGCATAGCTACTTCCCAAGCAGTTGATCCAGGTTCGATTCCCGTCTATCGCAGGAGGCAATTAAAAATCAGTACAATATCTAATCTATACGTTTGTAGAGAGGGCCTTTAGGTGGGGGGAAGGAGGTTTCGCTGGAAGAGCCAGAGGAGTGCCCCCTGGGCTAGCGTGTGTGGTGGTGACAACAGTCGGAATGGATTTTGAAAAACTGTTGCATCAACCGGTGCGGTATCGATTCTTCTCAGTTTAATACCGTATACGTCCCCTATCTTGGAACCTTATATTTTATAGATTTTTCGACCACGGAAAACGGAAAAAGAGCTTGCTCTGGCCAGGGGAGTGTCTTTCCCACTGCAGCTAAGGGGACGTGACCATGCTCTGCCTATCACAGGTCAGAAGGGAAATAAAAGAAGAACCAAACAAAAATCTGTACAATATCTAAGACGTCCCCTATCCGGCTAAATTGTTTGTAGAGAGGGCCTGTAGGTGGGGGGCAGGCTGGGGGGAAGGAGGTTGAGCTGGAAGAGCCAGAGGAGTGCCCCCTGGGCTAGCGTGTGTGATGGTGACAACAGCCGGGTGTAGTTAGAATGACGACGCAGGACCCTAACTTAAAACTTTAGCATCAACCGGTACAGTCGTAAATTATGAGATTGATCAAGTGTGGTATGTCTTCTATGTATACTACTCAGTTTAATACCGTATATGGCAGCTATCCGGAAAAATAGTTTGTAGAGAAAGAGAGAAAGATAGGACAAAGAAGTAAATTGTTTGGAGAGAGGGCCTGTAGGTGGGGGGCAGGCTGGGGGGAAGGAGGTTTCGCTGGAAGAGCCAGAGGAGTGCCCCCTGGGCTAGCGTGTGTGGTGGTGACAACAGCCGGGTGTAGTTAGAATGACGACGCAGGACCCCAACTTAAAAATTTAGCATCAACCGGTACAATTGTCAATTATGAGCTCGATCAAGTGTGGCATGACTTTTAAATGGATATTGCATGTGGTCAAGTACTCCCTGGAACCCCATAGTCACCCCTTCCCTGATGTGCTAGCCCAGAACATTCTCTGCCCCAATTCGCAAGACCTTTTACTGTTTCCGTGTGCTGACAGTGGGGATTTACCAGTGTTGTCTGAGGAGGTGGTGGACAATGGCGAGACACAGGTGTCGAGGGGTGAGGTAGTTGTATGGGAAGCAAGTTACAGTGGGAACTCCTTGGGGGGACTTTCTCATGATGGGACAGATTCAACTTGGGTGGATCAGGCACAGGAACAGATCAATTTTTTTTTGTGTTTATTTAACTTTTATTTATCAAAAATAACCAGAGATATTTATTCGTTATCTTCTCTGTGCAGTCTGGCGTTGGGGTTCGTCACTTTGATGGCGAGCTGTGCCGCTCTCTCCACAATGGTCTTTAGGTTCTTAGATGGAGACGTTGTCGGCGATTTCAGCACAGAAGGACTTGTTGCTCATCAACAGAACCTGGACCTCCTTGACATTGTGGACCAGGAATTTGCGGGTGGACCAGGAATTTGCGGAACCCTGTTGGCAGCATGTGTTTGGTCTTCTACTTGCTACCGTATCCAATGTTGGGCAATATAGATAAGCAGGTAATATTATTTTTCACACCTATCCCAAAAATAAAATTTACGCAGTTTGCACAAATAAAACTGGAAACTAGAACTGGAGAGAGGGCCTGTAGGTGGACCTCCGGAAAAATTGTTTGGAGAGAGGGCCTGTAGGTGGACCTCCGGAAAAATTGTTTGAAGAGAGGGCCTGTAGGTGGACCTCCGGAAAAATTGTTTGGACAGAGGGCCTGTAGGTGGACCTCCGGAAAAATTGTTTGGACAGAGGGCCTGTAGGTGGACCTCCGGAAAAATAGTTTGGAGAGAGGGCCTGTAGGTGGACCTCCGGAAAAATTGTTTGGAGAGAGGGCCTGTTGGTGGACCTCCGGAAAAATTGTTTGGACAGAGGGCCTGTAGGTGGACCTCCGGAAAAATTGTTTGGAGAGAGGGCCTGTAGGTGGACCTCTGGAAAAATTGTTTGAATAGAGGTCCTGTAGGTGGCCCTCCTGAAAAATTGTGGTAAAAGAGTGCCAGTTGGACCTCTAAAAAATGGCGTTTTTTGGGTCAGCGTTAGGCAAAGACGATATGAAGGAGGAGTAGGAGGAGTAGAGAAGAGAAATCGGATACATAAGTAATGTTAATCTTTAGCTGCTTTCCCCCGGAGGAGATTTGAATTCCGGTGAAATCCAGGCCTTTGTTCATTTTAATAAGCGTCAGCCTGTCAGCGCTGTCAGTTGACAGGCGTGTACGCTTATCGGTGATGACGCCACCAGCTGCACTGAATACCCGCTCTGACAGCACGCTAGCGGCAGGGCAGGCCAGCACCTCCAAAGCGTACAACGCCAGTTCAGGCCACGTGTCCAGCTTTGAAACCCAGTAGTTGTATGGAGCAGAGTGATCGCTACGGACGTTGGTATGGTCAGCTAGGTACTCCCTCACCATCTTTCTGTACAGCTCCCCCCCTACTCTGCCTAGACTGGGGACAGGTGACAGTGTCTTGCTGGGGTGACATAAAACTGGCAAAGGCCTTGGAGAGCGTTCCCCTGCCAGTGCTGGACAAGCTGCCTGCTCGGCTCCTCTCCCCCGCTACTTGGCCCACAGAACCATGCCCTCTGCCGCTAGCGGCGTCAGATGGGAAGAATTGTTTCAGCTTGTGCACCAGGGCCTGTTGATATCTATTCACTCTCATACTCCTTTCCTCTGCAGGGATGAGAGTGGAAAGGTTCTGCTTGTACCGTGGGTCCAGGAGAGTAAACACCCAGTAATCGGTGTTGGGAAAAATTCTCCTAAAGCGAGGGTCACGGGATAGGCAGCCTAACATGAAGTCTGCCATGTGCGCCAGAGTCCCAACACGCAAGAATTCCCTCTCCTCACTGGCCTGACTCTCCATTTCCTCCTCCTCCTCCTCCAAGTCCTCCTCTTCAGCCCATACACGCTCAAGAGTTAAGGACTGAGCACTGGTACCCTCTACTGTCTCGCCGACATTCTCCTCCTCTTCCTCCTCATCCTCATCCCCCTCCTCCGATACACGCTGAGAAACAGACCGGAGGGTGCTCTGGCTCAAGAGACGTATCTTCCTCCACCGTCTCTTGTGACAAGCGCAAAGCATCCGACTTGATGCTGAGCAGTGAGTTTTTCAACAGGCAAAGCAGCGGGATGGTGAGGCTGATAATGGCGGCATCGCCGCTGACCATCTGTGTTGACTCCTCAAAGTTGCTCAACACCTGGCAGATATCAGACATCCACGTCCACTCCTCATTGTAGACTTGAGGAATCTGACTGACCTGACTACCAGTTCTGGTGGAAGTTGACATCTGGCAGTCTACAATCGCTCTGCGCTGCTGGTAAACTCTGGATAACATGTTTAATGTAGAATTCCATCTCGTGGGCACGTCGCACAACAGTCGGTGAGCGGGCAGTTGTAGGCGGCGCTGCGCTGCCCTGAGAGTGGCAGCATCTGTGGTCGACTTGCGGAAATGCGCACAGATGCGGCGCACCTTGGTGAGCAAATCAGACAGATTGGGGTATGTCTTGAGGAACCGCTGAACTATGAGATTGAACACGTGGGCCAGGCATGGCACATGTGTCAGTCTGCCGAGTTGCAGAGCCGCCACCAGGTTACGCCCGTTGTCACACACAACCATGCCTGGCTTGAGGTTCAGCGGTGCCAGCCACAGATTGGTCTGCGCCGTGATGACCTGTAACAGCTCTTGGGTGGTGTGCCTTTTGTCACCTAAGCTCAGTAGTTTGAGCACTGCCTGCTGGCGCTTACCCACGGCACTGCTGCTGCGCCTAGAGCTACCGACTGAAGGCGCCGTGCCCACGGATGGTAATTCGGTGGAGCAGGAGGAGGGGTCGGAGGAGGAGGAGGCATAGTACGTCTGAGAGACCGTGACCGAGGTAGGCCCCACAATCCTCGGTGTGGGCAGTACATGAGCGGCCCCAGGGTCTTTCTCGGTCCCAGCCTCCACCAAGTTAACCCAATGTGCCGTCAGTGAGATATAGTGTCCCTGCCCGGCAGCACTTGTCCACGTGTCCGTGGTTAGGTGGACCTTCTCAGAAACAGCGTTGGTCAGGGCACGGATGATGTTCTGTGACACGTGCTGGTGTAGGGCTGGGACGGCACATCGGGAAAAATAGTGGCGGCTGGAGACCGAATACCGAGGGGCAGCCACCGCCATGAGATTGCGAAAGGCCTCGGTCTCTACCAGCCTATAGGCCAGCATCTCCAGGCTAAGCAATTTGGAGATGTGGACGTTGAGGGCTTGGGCATGTGGGTGGCTGGAACTGTATTTCCTCTTGCGCTCCAGCGTCTGCTGTAAAGACAGCTGAACGCTGCGCTGGGACACGTTGGTGGACACTGTGGAGGCGAAGGTGTGGTTTTCCGGCGGGAGGCGCTCGTGCCGGGGTCTTGGGCAGGGGGTTGACTAGCAGAGGCAGCGAATGACGCAGTGGTGTGACCCGCAGGAGGTGGTGAACGGCCTTGGTTCCATTGAGTGGGGTGTTTCGCACTCATATGCCTGCGCATGCTGGTGGTGGTTAGGCTAGTAGTGGTGGCACCCCTGCTGATCCTGGTGTGGCACAGGTTGCACACCACAGTCCGTCGGTCATCCTCACTTTCTTTAAAGAACGTCCAGACTTGCGAACATCTAGGCCTCGCCACGGGAGCTTCACTACGTGAAACAGTTGCTGCTGATGCACCAGCTCTGGCCCTGCTTCTCCCTCTGGCCACACCACTGCCTCTTCCAACCTGTTCTGGTGCAGCACTCGCCTCCGCCTCAGAAGCACTGTCTTCACTCGGCATATCAACCCAGCTCGGGTCAGTCACCTCGTCATCCTCCGATTCCTCAGTCTGCTCCCCCCTCGGAATTCCTCCCCTAACAACAACATCACCACTGTCTGACAACCGTGTCTCCTCATCGTCCGACACCTCTTTACAAACTTCTTCCACTAACTCAACATTGTCATCATCATCATGATCATCACCCACAGACTGCGACCGTTGGAAAACTTGGGCATCGGGAAAGAGGTCAGCAGCAACCTGAGAAGTGGTTTGTGACTCTGGGAAGGGTCCAGAAAACAGTTCCTCAGAGTATGCTGGATCGCATTCCAAATTTTCCTGGGAGGGGGCAGACTGGGGGGAAGGAGGTTGAGGTGGAGGAGCCAGAGGAGTGCTCCCTTGGGTAACGTGGGTGGACTGCGTGGAAGACTGACTGGCGGACAAATTACTTGAAGCATTATCCGCAATCCACGAGATCAGCTGTTCGCACTGTTGTGGTTTCAACAGTCCTCTACCACGTGTCCCTGTAAGTTGAGACATGAAGCTAGGGAGTGTAGCTCTGCGGCGTTCCACAGCTCCCGCATCAGCAGGTAGTGTCTCATCCTGCCCAGGACCACGGCCTCTGCCCCCTGCAGTAATTGAATGCCCACGCCCACGCCCTCATCCTCGACCCTTAGCCCTGGGGTTCAACATTTTCTGTATATAAGTGTATTCTATATAAAAAAAAAAAATAAATGGGCCTAGTGTACTGAAACCCACAAACTTGTTCAGTCTGATTTAATTTTGTGACGTACAGAAAGTGTCACCTGGACAGAAAATACGGATTCGAAAGAGTGTGCTGAACTGTGACACACAGAAAGGTTACACGCAGCTGTGTGAAATGGATTTGTATCACTCAGCTAAAACAACAAAAAAACAATTTTTTTTTCTATCTTTTGTTTTAATATTTTTTTGATTTGATTTGTTTTTTTGGGAACGTGATGTGCAGAAACTATCGTATAGCTGACTGACACCCTAATGACGGTGGCTATTTAGACTGCGACCCAGACAAATGTCGCACAGAGATTTTTAAGATCAAGCTTTACACGTGACAGCAAATGACTTGGTTGTATTCGGTGACGTACAGAAAGTGTCACCTGGACAGAAAATACGGATTGGAAAGAGTGTGCTGAACTGTGACACACAGAAAGGTTACACGCAGCTGTGTGAAATGGATTTGTATCACTCAGCTAAAACAACAAAAAAACTAATTTTTTTTCTATCTTTTGTTTTAATATTTTTTTTTTAGTTTTGTTTTTTTTGGAACGTGACGTGCAGGAACTATCGGAGACCTAACTCACACCCTGTTAACGGTGGCTATTTAGACTGCGACACAGACAAATGTCGCACAGAGATTTTTAAGATCAAGCTTTACACGTGACAGGTAGCAAATGACTTGGTTGCATTCGGTGACATACAGAAAGTGTCACCTGGACAGAAAATATGGATTGGAAAGAGTGTGCTGAACTGTGACACACAGAAAGGTTACACGCAGCTGTGTGAAATGGATTTGTATCACTTAGCTAAAACAACAAAAAACTAATTTTTTTTCTATATTTTGTTTTAATATTTTTTTTTAGTTTTGTTTTTTTGGGAACGTGACGTGCAGAAACTATCGTACAGCTGACTGACACCCTAATGACGGTGGCTATTTAGACTGCGACCCAGACAAATGTCGCACAGAGATTTTTAGGATCAAGCTTTACACGTGACAGGTAGCAAATGACTTGGTTGCATTCGGTGACGTACAGAAAGTGTCACCTGGACAGAAAATACGGATTGGAAAGAGTGTGCTGAACTGTGACACACAGAAAGGTTACACGCAGCTGTGTGAAATGGATTTGTATCACTCAACTAAAACCAGTGGCGTAGCTACAACTGACTGGGCCCCACAGCAAATTTTTGTACGGGCCCCCCCCCCATGACCTATTCCAATGTACAGTCCCATGTAAATTATGGTACATCACCCTCTAAATACAGCCTCCTCAGGTTGAGGTAAAAAGTGAATTGCTATATGGATTCGGTTACCATGGACCATAACGCAATTCTATGGAGGAATGCATAACGGAATGCCTTTGGAGACATTCTGTTATTTATTCTGTCATAAAAGAAGCCTATAGCCTGCATAACGGTCCCCATTATGCTGGAGCCCTCTCCTGCTCTGTCCCCCGGAATACACCACATGCCTCCCCCCTCACAGATTTACACCCCATAAAGCCCCCCTCAGATCTGCCCCATGTCCCAGAATACACCACATGCCCCCCCTCACAGATTCCCCCCCCCTCAAATCCCCCATGGCCCCCAGAATACACCATAAGCCCCCCTCACAGGTTTACACCCCATAAAGCCCCCCATGGCCCCCAGAATACACCCATATCTGTACTATAAACCCCTGTAATTGCCCCAAACTCCACTCCACTTGAACCCCACTGCCCCTGAGTACTCTACCTGCCCCCTCATATACAGTATGAGTTCCATTTGCTGCCCCTACCTTATCCCCATGAAGCTCTGTGTCCTCCAGGAAGGCAGCCCCTCCTCCTTCAACAAGCTCCTGCAGTCAGGATTGGTCATGTGACCATGAAGAAGCATGTGACCAGTGATGTCACAGACCTCCTTCAAGCAACTCCATTCTAGCCACTACGGAGGACAAACAAAGTCCTCCACAGTCCCCCCCCCCCATGAGGTTAGTACAAAGTGGGGGAAGGAGGCAGAGGTGGGTGTATGTGTTGACGCTCCCTTGCTCCAGTCTGATGCTGCAGCTCTGCTACTGCTCCCGGGCCCCTTCTGCCCTCGGGCCCCGAAGCAGTGGCTTCCCCTGCTTCCCCTATTGCTACGCCCCTGGCTAAAACAACAAAAAAACTAATTTTTTTTCTATATTTTGTTTTAATATTTTTTTTTTAGTTTTGTTTTTTTGGGAACGTAACGTGCAGAAACTATCGTACAGCTGACTGACACCCTAATGACGGTGGCTATTTAGACTGCGACACAGACAAATGTCGCACAGAGATTTTTAGGATCAAGCTTTACACGTGACAGGTAGCAAATGACTTGGTTGCATTCGGTGACGTACAGAAAGTGTCACCTGGACAGAAAATACGGATTGGAAAGAGTGTGCTGAACTGTGACACACAGAAAGGTTACACGCAGCTGTGTGAAATGGATTTGTATCACTCAGCTAAAACCAGTGGCGTAGCTACAACTGACTGGGCCCCACAGCAAATTTTTGTACGGGCCCCCCCCCCATGACCTATTCCAATGTACAGTCCCATGTAAATTATGGTACATCACCCTCTAAATACAGCCTCCTCAGGTTGAGGTAAAAAGTGAATTGCTATATGGATTCGGTTACCATGGACCATAACGCAATTCTATGGAGGAATGCATAACGGAATGCCTTTGGAGACATTCTGTTATTTATTCTGTCATAAAAGAAGCCTATAGCCTGCATAACGGTCCCCATTATGCTGGAGCCCTCTCCTGCTCTGTCCCCCGGAATACACCACATGCCTCCCCCCTCACAGATTTACACCCCATAAAGCCCCCCTCAGATCTGCCCCATGTCCCCAGAATACACCACATGCCCCCCCTCACAGATTTCCCCCCCTCAAATCCCCCATGGCCCCCAGAATACACCCATAAGCCCCCCTCACAGGTTTACACCCCATAAAGCCCCCCATGGCCCCCAGAATACACCCATATCTGTACTATAAACCCCTGTAATTGCCCCAAACTCCACTCCACTTGAACCCCACTGCCCCTGAGTACTCTACCTGCCCCCTCATATACAGTATGAGTTCCATTTGCTGCCCCTACCTTATCCCCATGAAGCTCTGTGTCCTCCAGGAAGGCAGCCCCTCCTCCTTCAACAAGCTCCTGCAGTCAGGATTGGTCATGTGACCATGAAGAAGCATGTGACCAGTGATGTCACAGACCTCCTTCAAGCAACTCCATTCTAGCCACTACGGAGGACAAACAAAGTCCTCCACAGTCCCCCCCCCCCCCATGAGGTTAGTACAAAGTGGGGGAAGGAGGCAGAGGTGGGTGTATGTGTTGACGCTCCCTTGCTCCAGTCTGATGCTGCAGCTCTGCTACTGCTCCCGGGCCCCTTCTGCCCTCGGGCCCCGAAGCAGTGGCTTCCCCTGCTTCCCCTATTGCTACGCCCCTGGCTAAAACAACAAAAAAACTAATTTTTTTTCTATATTTTGTTTTAATATTTTTTTTTTAGTTTTGTTTTTTTGGGAACGTAACGTGCAGAAACTATCGTACAGCTGACTGACACCCTAATGACGGTGGCTATTTAGACTGCGACACAGACAAATGTCGCACAGAGATTTTTAGGATCAAGCTTTACACGTGACAGGTAGCAAATGACTTGGTTGTATTCGGTGACGTACAGAAAGTGTCACCTGGACAGAAAATAGAGAGTGTACTGAACTGTGACACACAGAATGGTTCCACACTGCTGTGTGCAATGGATTTGTATCACTGAGATATAACATAAAAAAATAAAAGGGGGTTATACATGGCGATAGCTGCACTACTAGTGCCAGCCAGCCAAGTGACAAAAAAAAAAAAAATGTCTTCTAGCCCTTAGAAGGGCTGTTGGGTTCTTTGTGGGTGATCCCTGCCTAACAGAGAACTAAATGCAGGCCCTAACACTGTCCCTGAAAGGCAGCAGCTCTATCCCTAACGACATCCAGACAGCATCTGAGCCGAGCACCGCGGCCAGTCGGTAGTATATTCGAGGGTCGCCTGATCAGGCCAGCCAACCCCTGCTATCGACATGTAAGGGCCCCACGTGATACTGGGTGTACCGCAGAGTCTCCTGGCTTGTGATTGGCTGTGTTTTTAGGCGCCTAAAAAGCACGATGCGGAAGTTGCCATTTCCTCGAGCATGGCGAGATACTCGTCCAAGCAGCGAGCACTTACGAGTACCCTAATACTCGAACGAGCACCAAGCTCGGACGAGCATGCTCGCTCATCTCTAGTGTCTATCCAACAACATGCTCTCACATAGGTTGCTAACCCCGCTCAACTATCCCCCCGTTCGACGCATTTCTGTGTGGCCAGGAGCGCCACACTTCATCAAGAACTGACAGGAACAGAAATAGCTTTATTAAAAAAAAATATATATATATTAATCATGATAAACGTGCATGCCAGGAGCTGGGCATCGAGAAGCAGGATTTACCTGATGTTCAGCTCCTTGCAGGTCTCTATGAGGAAGGCCAGCAGGATATTGGTGATGGCCCATTTACCACCTTAGGGCCGCCATCTACAAAATACCCGCCGGGGACAACACCCCAATTGATACATTTGTAAATGTGGTCACTGCGCAACTACGGGCTCTGGATGGCAATAAGGATAAGGCATATATGACCGCCGACAACATGACTAGAGAAGAGTGTTTCGCCCTGAAACAGCTGGAACTTGATGACAGTATTGTCATCAAGCCTTCAGATAAAGGAGGAAATATTGTTGTTTTAGGGCGTCAACAATATGAGGAGATATGTATGAGCATCCTAGCCGATAGTTCAACAAACAGAAAATTAGCAGGTGACCCAACGGCGTGGCCATGGGTAGCCCTTGTGCCCCAACGTATGTCAATATGTTCCTGGTCTGGTGGGAGAATGAGGTAGTGTTCTCTGAGACCATGGAGGAATTCACATCATCGGTAGTCCTTTGGTTAAGGTATATCGATGACTTGTTCATCCTATGGGGATGCCAAGAATCAGAATTCCACCGATTTGTATCGGAATTCAATATGAACAAACTAGGGCTCTACTTCACATCTGAAATAGATGACAGACAAATCACGTTCTTGGATCTCTCCATTCAGAAGGATACATCTGGCAAGATCACTACCAATTTATACAGGAAGCCAACCGCGACAAATAATATTCTCAGATGGGATAGCTCCACCCGACTGCCCTTAAAAGAGGTATCCCAAAGGGGCAATACCTGCGGGCTCGCAGGAATTGCTCTGAATTTGCGGATTTTAGGGTTGAGGAGCAGCTTGGTAGGTACGTTCCGATGCGGCACCTGTTCTTTTTGTAAATACATAATCAACGGTAAATACTTTCACAGCAGTTCCACAAATATGACATATGGGATAAGATCCTTCATCAATTGTAAAAGTGTGGGCATGATTTACCTAATGACTTGTTGCTGCGGTATTCAATATATCGGAAAAACTAAGAGAGAGCTCCGGAGAAGAATTGGGGAACACTTGTCCGATATTAGAAAAGAGGCTGATACATCAATTGCTCGGCATGTATGTGAACACCATGACGAAAAAGAGGAAGCTATTAGCTTTCAAGCTATAGAACAAGTTAAGAGGTCCATGCGAGGAGGAGATATTGACATACCCCTCCTCAGAAAGGAGGCACAATGAATATTTAGAATGCAAACGACTGTACCTCAGGGATTGAACGATACTATATCATTTGCATATTTTATTTGAGATATGTTCTATTTTTCTGGGTAATACATATGGGTTCTTGTAATCTGGTATATTTATATGACCCAGAGATTGTCACTACAACTAAAACATATTCATTAGTATGATTGCTTTCGGTCAACCTTACGTTTATCCTATGTTGTCGAGCATACAGTACATTCCATGTGCGGTATCTCTATGGGTAATCTAGTAGATCTATACATGAGATATATCTGATAATATAGTATAGTTATCTAGGTGATTTAGCCATATTAAGCTCTGCTTAAAATGAGGGTCAATTCTGTGTAATCATGTGTTCTGAGTAGGAGTATATATATATATGCTATGTATCTCTGTAATTGGGATAGGGTAGCAAGTACATCAGGACACATGGTTTATAATGATTGCCTTCAATTTTAATATATGTCTCCAGTCATGACTGCTGAGATGCCATTTTCCTGTATTTTTAGCCGCTTAGTGATTCCTCCTATGATTGCAGCAAACTCCAGCATCGCTATTACATAGAGTAGAGCTGACACCAGGTGGAGGGCTGGAAGATTGTGACACACCTCCGTTCTAATAGGCTGTCAGCTGGGACCGCGCCTGCTGGGGGCGGGGTCTAGGGCTTAAAGTCTCGGCGTGTGAGTGGCCGTTCACGGCCATCACAGCGCCG
Source organism: Rhinella marina (assembly GCA_900303285.1). Taxonomy (NCBI): domain Eukaryota; kingdom Metazoa; phylum Chordata; class Amphibia; order Anura; family Bufonidae; genus Rhinella; species Rhinella marina. The sequence continues at coordinate 42,827 of ONZH01018776.1, read as the reverse complement.
GTGTGCTACCACGCTGCCACACAACTATGTGGCTGCAATACTTACCTGCTTCTGTTAGCTATTTCTGTTCCTGTCAGTTCCTGATGAAGTGTGGCGCTCCTGGCCAAACAGTAACGCGTCGAACGGGGGGATAGTTGAGCGGGGTTAGCAACCTATGTGAGAGCATGTCGGTGGATAGACACCAATTTTAAGCACAGTGTATATCAAACCACAGGTGTTTTATAGTCGCAAATGACATGCTTTAACAGCCCACTTGGATAACCATATCAGTGGCATCTATCGTCTTCCTGTACACACGGAGGCAACTCTATTTTTCCTTTTTGTGTGGTACATGATATGCAGTGGGAGACGTTACCACTGCATTTGATTGCCACAAGACTGCCTGTGCACTCAGGGTGTTCCCAGATAGCCAAAATCAATAGATGCTAATTGGGAACATACAGTGCCTACAAGTAGTATTCAACCCCCTGCAGATTTAGCTGGTTTGATAAGATGCAAATAAGTTAGAGCCTTCAAACTTCAAACAAGAGCAGGATTTATTAACAGATGCATAAATCTTACAAACCAAAAAGTTATGTTGCTCAGTTAAATTTTAATACATTTTAAACATAAAAGTGTGGGTCAATTATTATTCAACCCCTCAAACCACCAGAATTCTGTTTGGTTCCCCTAAAGTATTAAGAAGTAGTTCAGGCACAAAGAACAATGAGCTTCACATGTTTGGATTAATTATCTGTTTTTCCAGCCTTTTCTGACTATTTAAGACCCTCCCCAAACTTGTGAACAGCACTCATACATGGTCAACATGGGAAAGACAAAGGAGCATTCCAAGGCCATCAGAGACAAGATCGTGGAGGGTCACAAGGCTGGCAAGGGGTACAAAACCCTTTCCAAGGAGTTGGGTCTACCTGTCTCCACTGTTGGGAGCATCATCCGGAAGTGGAAGGCTTATGGAACTACTGTTAGCCTTCCACGGCCTGGACAGCCTTTGAAAGTTTCCTCCCGTGCCGAGGCCAGGCTTGTCTGAAGAGTCAAGGCTAACCCGAGGACAACAAGGAAGGAGCTCCGGGAAGATCTCATGGCAGTGGGGACATTGGTTTCAGTCAATACCATAAGTAACGTACTCCACCGCAATGGTCTCCATTCCAGACGAGCCCGTAAGGTACCTTTACTTTCAAAGCGTCATGTCAAGGCTCGTTTACAGTTTGCTCATGATCACTTGGAGGACTCTGAGACAGACTGGTTCAAGGTTCTCTGGTCTGATGAGACCAAGATCGAGATCTTTGGTGCCAACCACACACGTGACGTTTGGAGACTGGATGGCACTGCATACGACCCCAAGAATACCATCCCTACAGTCAAGCATGGTGGTGGCAGCATCATGCTGTGGGGCTGCTTCTCAGCCAAGGGGCCTGGCCATCTGGTCCGCATCCATGGGAAGATGGATAGCACGGCCTACCTGGAGATTTTGGCCAAGAACCTCCGCTCCTCCATCAAGGATCTTAAGATGGGTCGTCATTTCATCTTCCAACAAGACAACGACCCAAAGCACACAGCCAAGAAAACCAAGGCCTGGTTTAAGAGGGAAAAAATCAAGGTGTTGCAGTGGCCTAGTCAGTCTCCTGACCTTAACCCAATTGAAAACTTGTGGAAGGAGCTCAAGATTAAAGTCCACATGAGACACCCAAAGAACCTAGATAACTTGGAGAAGATCTGCATGGAGGAGTGGGCCAAGATAACTCCAGAGACCTGTGCCGGCCTGATCAGGTCTTATAAAAGACGATTATTAGCTGTAATTGCAAACAAGGGTTATTCCACAAAATATTAAACCTAGGGGTTGAATAATAATTGACCCACACTTTTATGGTTAAAATTTATTAAAATTTAACTGAGCAACATAACTTTTTGGTTTGTAAGATTTATGCATCTGGTAATAAATCCTTCTCTTGTTTGAAGTTTGAAGGCTCTAACTTATTTGCATCTTATCAAACCAGCTAAATCTGCAGGGGGTTGAATACTACTTGTAGGCACTGTATATATTAACGGATCCGGAGTGCACCTTACACACAGGGATTATAGGCAGTCTAGAGTAAGAGTCTGAAGTGTAAAGATATTTTGACATAGACTTTCCCTTTTAATTAACATATAATAAAGAATTGCTATTTTATTTTAATGTTCCAGTTAGACCCAATTGTAATTTATAATCAGGGACGTATATGGTTCATATTCTTATTAGTATATTCCATAAACATATAGCAATACAACATCTCTACATTGGAATGCTGCTTCAGTGCCCCCATAACAGAGGATTAAACAGAGTAGCTTTCAGAGAAGCATCTACTGTGCAGGGGTGTTCACGTCTCATCATTACCCTGGAGTAGGATATCCAAAGAAATGTATTTGTCTAAGTGTATTTATAAATAAATATAAATGTATTTGGCCATGTGTATCTATAAATAAATATTTGGTTAAAGGGGTTGTCCCGTGAAAAATATTCTACCGTTATCAAAGCAGCATCTGGATCTGAATAGTTTTGTAACTCCATGTAATTAAAAATTTAGCATAGCCACTGAGTTATTCAATAAAATGTATCTGTATAGCGCCACCTGCTGTTTGTTTTGTTTCTTATTTCTTTGTCCAGCTTGCTGAGAAGGCCACACATGCTCAGTTTCATCCTTCATCTGCCTCCTGAGCTGTGATAGGCAGATTGAGACACGCCCGCTTACCTGCAGCAGAAAAGACACTCCCCTTGAGCTATCAGCTTGATATAAATCTAGCAGAACAATGAATGTGGAGATCTCTGGATCCATGTGAGGTACAGGGATGGTTCTAGCTTAGTTAGAAAGAGATTGTCATGTCCTATATGATGTGGATTTTCATTTTTTACATTATTCATGGGATAACCCCCTTTGTGCATTTATAAATAAACAACTAAATAAACAGATAAATATAAATGTATTTGACTAACTGTATTTGCCTTCCCCTAAGGATCCCGTTACAAGCAGTTGAAGGGCATAAATGGACATCAGGCTGCTAGTAGTGGTTCACTATATTAGACACTTGGAAACATAAAACAATAAATTATATTTTACTCCAAAAGGTGGGTTTCATTTTCAAGTGTTAGGGTGTCCATACAAATAGTGTTTTATGGCTTCATCTCTGGGAGCCATGTGGCCGGAACATCACATGGCTTTACCTGGAATTTCCACATTTTTTCAATGTGTTCATCAGCTGCACAAATTGTACAGATGACGCACATAGATGCAATGTGCCTCACTTGTACTTGTAACTGCGTCACAGGATTATTCACATGAAAGACATGTTCAGTTGTGTCATCGACTTTTGCCCACATGTCACACTAGCTCTACGTGTATCGGCACCCTTATGAGGACTTCTAACAAAAACTCTAATTTGGATAGACAGATTCTTTGTGAACGAGCAAGCCCGATTATACACTATAATTATCTACACTGTGTTGTACACTGGTTTCAAATTATGGATGAGCTCAAGAGAAATGTCAGGCAAAGCCAGAAAGTAAAGTAGAAAGGCGTGCAGATTATGTTTCATGAAAATGTACTGATCATAGCTAGCGAATACACATTAAACATGCAAGAATGATTGTCATCTAATTATAGAGTCAAACCTCCCATTTTGCCTGCTATTATAATGTGGCCTGGAAATATACACAAATACACAGTGCTTCATCCATCCGCATCCTTTTGCTGGTTACATTATCTTAGTTACTCCAGGAGTGTCACATCATATGTAATTGCTTTAAATAAAAGCCCTAAGAAATTCTTTAGAATGGTATATGCTATATAATTTAACACTGCAAAAATATAGCTGGAGGGCAAAAATACCATCATCATCTCCACTGAACCTGATTAAAGTAATTGGCTATTTCTGTCACAAGTGCTGTTTCACAAATTGCTTAACTCAGTGATTCAGGAAAAATGTTCTTTAACTAAATGTGTCTGTAACAAGGTGAGCTATTTAGAAATTATCATTAGATAGTTTATTCAGGAGAACTGTTGACCCGTTCCTCCACAATTCTCTGAGGGTGGTCTTGTATTATCTTGTATAGAAATGTAACAAAAACAGTCATAATAAAGCTTCCTGGGCAGAAATTAGTGACTAGTTATATGATTTTAGAAAAAAAAAGCCTGTGTTATTATGTGGTAAAGGAAAATATGCCATTATTAAGCACATTGGAGAAAGTTATTAAGACCAGTATATTTCACGCTGGTCCTATATGTACCCCACTGGTATGAGATGTGCCCGTGTGCCTAAAGAGAGATTTACACTAGCAAGGAAGCTGGTGTATATTTCCTTCATAATCTATGGCAGTGTCTTGGTGTAGATTATAATAAATCTGACTCCGGCACAACATTGCCCTTTACTGTGAACAGAAAAGTAGTGGGTAATGCCCAAAACCTCAAAAAGGTCACAAAATTTTGTGCGTGAGAGAAAACCTGGTATATGCTATGGGATAGTTACCCAGAAAGAGCTGGTATAAAGCACTATGTCTTCTTTTTAGAAAGGAGACTAGCTTGCATGTCTCTGTGTCTCTTTCATTTAGGGCCAAACCCTTATTCCAGTGCTCCCCTGGTTATGCGGAACTGGGTGCAACCAGGGGAGCCCCAGAATGATGCCCTTAGAATTTGGCCCTAAGTCAGACCAGTCACTTGTCCCAGTTGTCCTTCATCTGTCATTGTTTCCTACCTGTTTGTCTAGGATTATTCCAGTTGTTTAATAAAGTATTCCTTTTGGCCTACTCTGGATCTGTTTATCTGTTTTTTTGTATGCTTATGGTATGTTCAGGGGTTCTGGTGACCCTAGAATGTGACAGTATGAAATACCAGGCTGACCAAACAAGTCAGGGTCAAATCACAACACACCAGTCAGGAAAATGCTCCCTGTACACAAGATTCCTGGAAACAATCTGACCTCAGGCACACAGCTCACAGGTCTAAATAGCAGGGTGTTTACAACATGTGACCACCTGATATTCAGACACACAGATCTGAGAAACATTAACCCTATGCGAACACAGAGTGAATGCAAGTCAGAGAACACAGTTCATACACCAGAAAGCCGCAGCCAGCAGTTAATGGCCTGCAGCCAGTACACAAGATCACAAACAGCCTGCGGCAACACATTGTCACAGTGAACTGCACTGTGATACAGGCACAGGGAGTACACAACTTCACAGAACACAGTTTATACACAAGACGTCTGTGACAGTACCCCCTCCCCCCTCAAGCCCCACCCCAATTTTCTAGGGGAGACTAGAGAGCAAAAGACAGACATAGCTTAAAATCAGGATCAGAATCAGGCACCAGTCCAAACTCAAAACTATGAAAAGTATGCATAGACATTCCTAGTCCGCAACTAGCCCACACAGAGGTGGAGAGAGCAGAACTATACTGGGGGTACAAAATTTTCAGGAGACAGACTAGGAAATAGTACACAGACTAGCACAAAACATCAGGATCAGGCACCAGAGTTCGGACTCAAAACCGCAGCCAGAACTGTACCAGGATATAACATTTTCAGGGATAAATCAAAACCCCTTACATGTCCCCCAACCCCTTCCACCCCATCCCAGAGAACAAAATGCACAAGCCCCAAACATGGAACACACTATGCAAAACAGCCCACAAAACAGGACAGACGGTGTGGTCAGGATATTTTGTCAATGTCACCAGGTCCTAGTCTTTCTGGGAGATTGTACAATGTCAATATGTCTTACTCTGTCTGGTAGTTTCTACTATGTTACTTTGTCTTGATGTTTTGTATGTTTATTTGTGACCACCATACGGTACTTCCAGTTCCGCATGGGGTCCAGGCAAGTAACTATGTCTATATGTTTTGTATGTTAATATTTGACCGCCATGCATCCATTGAAAAATACATTGAAAAATGCCACAAAAAAGGATGAATATGGTAAAAAAAATGCATGGCTTTTTTTCTTACCAAAAAACCTTGCTATGGGTTTTTTCATTAACCAGGGTTGATGGATGAGTCGTTTGTGTACACAAACAATAATTGCTAAATAATTTTTGCTGTTTGTTTTTTATTGTGCTCATTGCTCGCTCTAGAGCATTTACATTACAAATGATTGCCAAATTTCTGATTAGACTAGAGGATGTGGCTGAGACTAGCAATGCTTTCAGTCTGGCAGATTTGTCGGATCCACAGAAGACAAAAACTGCTACACTCTGTTACATGTGATAATAATTGCTCAAATTCGAACAATTATATGAAGATTGCTCCATCTACACAATTCTACACAATGAATCTCGGTGACGCAAGTCTCATGTCTACAGCATGATATAGCAATGGAACACTCTCATAGCATAACAAACCAATCAAAATCTAATTTTTATTCATAATCTATCAAAAGTTTTTTTGTTTTCATTTTTTTTACTTTATTCTTTATTAATAATTTACATACAATCATACAGCATGATCATATTTTTCAAATCAATAATCAATCAGTACAAAATTCTTAATAATTTACAACATTCCAATATCTGAAATTAATTATTGTTCAATACAACAAAAATACACCACTCACCCACACTGCGAGGGGAGGGAGGGGGGAAAAATAAGCATATACTAAATATATACACAATATCTCACATACTTCTTCATGCCAAATCCACTAATGTTTCAAGTGGTTTGCCCACCAACTCTAGATATTTATTTAATGGTCTCGACTCCTCCGTAAATCTATCTACCTTCTGGAAGTGTATAGACATCAATTGTTCCATAGCGTAGATGTATCGTAGAGGTACAAGTAGATCTTCCATATATATATGAAAGGTTTGTTTTCAAAATTTAGCTATTAAAGATCTTGTGACATGTATTATATGAGAAATTATACAGGAAACTGCAGATGGAAGTGTATTCATTCCTAGAAAAAATAAGGCTAAAGCTGGATTTGGTTCCACATGAATGTCTAATAAGATTGATATAAAGCAAAAAGTAGTTTCCCAAGCTTGTTTACCAAAAAGACATCCCCACCACATGTGGAAGATCGTGCCTCTCTGACCACATCCTCTCCAGCATAATTCCGATCCTCCTTTCATGCTTTTAGCCAACCTTACCGGAGTAAGGTGCCATCGAAGCACGATCTTTTGCGATAATTCCCACATAGCTATGCTTTTACCCAGTCTAATAAGCCATAAAATCGTACTTTCCCAATCTGCAGCGTCATAAATGCTTCCCAAGTCTTTCTCCCAGCATTCAAATTGAGACAACTTCACAAATGCTGGGGTAGAACATATGGATGCATAAAACATTGAAATACCTCTAATATGTTTTGTTCTATTCATAAAATAACGCAGATGTTCTTCTGTCAGTCTAATTCCAGAACTTGGATATTTCAATAAGACGGCTTGGATTTTCAAATATGTGAACCACTCCGAGTAAGGAATTTGGAATTTATCTCTTAATTTGTCAAACTCGATTAACCATTCCCCCTCATACAGCTGAGATATTTTATTAATCCCACATCCATACCATCTCGATACATTTAGAGTTGGAGCTTTAATACAGAGAAAGTTAAGGGGAAGTTGCTTCCAATTCACATCCAAATTATCTGGTTGATTATTTACATATTTTTCGCATATTTCTAAGCACCTTCTCCCTATCTATGTCACTAAGTCTCAAATTTCCCAATAAGCTTATTAGTGGGGCTTCAATCATTGTTTTTTCAATTTCTATCCATCTTTTTATCTGCATGGGACACCACCAATCTTTTAACTGAGCTAGGACTGTTGCTCTATAATACTGTCCTATATCTGGAATTCCTATACCGCCTTGGTGCCAAGGTCTAACCAAGCTTTTAAAGCTTACTCTTGGCTTTTTATTTGACCATATAAATGCATTTATTTTTCCCTGTAATTTTTTATGTATCTATCAGTCAAAGGGTATAGAACAGTGCGGAACTTATATAATATTATTGGTAATATGAACATTTTAACCGCAGCCACTCTTCCTAGCCAAGATAGTGGGCTTTTCTGTAAGGAAATTAACTTATTCTCAACCTCCACCAATAAAGGCTCATAATTACATTTATAAAGATCCGACTATCTAGCTGGTAGTTGAATACCTAAGTATTTCACACTGTCTTTAGCCCATTTATATGGAAAGAGTTTATCTAAATCTGATTGTGCAGCCCCCAGTGCAATTAAGTTGAGCATCAAAGATTTATCAATGTTTCTCTTATAATAAGAGATTTTTCCAAACTCTTCAAGAATATTATTTATTCTAGGTATAGATAGTTCGGGCATGGTTATGGCCAGAATAACGTCGTCTGCATACAGACCAATCTTTTGTTTCCTATTTCCTATCTGCAGACTGTGGACAGACCTCTCCCGCCTTATTTTCTCCGCCAGCGGTTCCATTACTAATGCAAATATTGCCGGGGACAATGGGCAACCCTGCCTCGTCCCGTTACCAATTTTAAATTCCATGGAGAGGTAACCTGTCATGAAGACCTTAGCCGAGGGATAAGAATATAAAGCCTGAATGGCTCTTTTAACCGAATCCGGAAAGCCAAATTTATCCAAAACCGCCATTAAATAACTGCAATGGACTCTGTCAAACGCCTTCTCCGCATCCAATGTTAGAAGCAGAGAAGACGTTCGAGTTCGTCCTGCCCATTGCACCAAATCAATGAATCTACATGTACCGTCATAAACTTGACGGTTAGGCATAAACCCCACCTGATCAGGATTGATCAAATCCAGTAGGACTTTAGCAAGCCTTGTGGCCAGAATTTTAGAGTATATCTTAATATCCCCATTAAGGAGTGATATTGGGTGAAAATTTTCTAGGCTTACTGGATCTTTACCTTCCTTCGGAATCGTAACAATTATAGCATTTAACATCTCCCTTGGGAATGAACTTCTATCCATCACATGATTAAACATCTCCGCCATTAAAGAGGACAAAATATGCGGAAAGGATTTATAATACGCATTAGAAAATCTATCTGGACCAGGAGCTTTTTGTGATTTTAATGTACTTAGAACTTGTATTATCTCTATTTCTGTTATTGGTCTCACTAATGAGGTGATTCAACTTGCATCTAATTTAGGAAGTTCTATATCAGCCCTGAGTTGGTTGAAGGATATTACTATCCAATGCCAAGTTATATAACTTTGCATAGAAATCTCGAAAGCTTTCCACAATGTATTGAGGATTTATTATTTTATTGCCACGCTGATCTATCAAATAGTTAACTTGTGTCTTAGAGGGGGCGTGTTTCAATCTATGAGCTAAAATTGCTCCAGTTCTATTATCCTCTAAATAATAATCAAGTTTTGCCCTGCGAAGAGATAGATCATGTTGATATGTAAGAGCAATTCGTAAATCATCCATAATTCTCTAATCTGTTTTGAATTTCCTTCCGAAGGTCAAGTCTTATTTTGGGCCTCAGCTATTCGGATCTTTTATAATCTATCAAAAGTTTAATGCAGCATCCTTCTCCAGTGTTGCATTATACTGTAAACTGCAAACAATATATTTCTTTGTAATGTATGCACTGTATTGTATACAGATGTAGCTGAGCTAAACTTGATTCGGATAACATATCACAGTGTTATCTCAGTTATCTTGTGATAAAAACCATTGAAATCCATTGAAAAGTTAGTTAACTTTTTTTTGCCATTCTTTACTTAACATTAACCATCAAGTTTAGCTCAGTTGCATCTAGATGCATGTGCACATGGTAATGGCAGGGCATATTCATAGCCACCATTAGATGGTGTTTTGTTACCCTGTATACATAAAGAGGGAGCTAGAACATTCTAGTTAGTTCTGAGTCTAACCTAGCTAGGGTGAGGGCAGGGGTCAGCAACCTCCGGCACTCCAGCTGTTCATTCATTTCTATGGGAGTCAGAAGAACCGCAGAGCATGTTTGCATGCTGGGAGTTGTAGTTTTACAGGAGCTAGAGGGCCAAAAGCTGCTGATCCTTGGGACTGGAGAAGGAATCACATGTGTGCTGTTGACACTTTAGCTTATCCTGGACCTGGTACTACCTAGGATAGGACTATAATACCTACAGAAAGCAGACCAGATGAGAGGAAGTGGTGCAGAGAAAGACCAGTAGAGATAAATTGTCTAAAAAGGACTTATTAACTCTACAGCACCTGTGTTTAGGAGTTGACCCTTAAGCCTGAGCGCACCAAAGTACAGTTTGGCTTGCTGTGAACATCTTCACATTCCAAGGTGGATACTGTGGACTTGCACTGTAGGTAGAGCAACCTGTTTAAATAATGGAGCCAAAGAGTTTGCCTGCCATGAGGAAGAACTGACTTCTGGTTGCATTGCATTTATTTACAGTATTACATCTCATGTCTGGATGCTTATGTCAGAGCCAGCTAGCAAAGTGCAAAGTAAGAAAGACCATCTTAGACACTGTTTGGTCTGTTAATACTTGTGCAAGCGTGAGACCTGTAACATCTGTGAAAGTACACTAAACAAAACAAATTGAGCCTTAAATATTCCCCCTTTTAAAATGTTTTATTAATATCCTTTGAAAATTGGATCCTTCAATAACATAAGGATCCAATATTAATAAATTGCAACAATTCAGTCAATGAGGTAATATGAATGAATATCAATACATAAAACCAGGAGTGTAGTAAGGCATGGGGCAGCCAGGTCACGTGCCCTGGACGCAAAAGCTGGGGGGAAAACTGCCGGGCAACTAATTTAGGTGGTGAAGCAGGGAGCCGTCAGCTCCTTGCTTCACTGTTCAGCAGATCTCCGGTGCTCCCCAGCAGGCCGCACACCGCGCTGCTATGTGGGAGGAGAGGTGAAAGTGTGTGTGTGAGTGCATTGTGCTGCTGCTGTTGCTGAGGAATGCAGGATGTGCTGATCATCAGGGAAGCAGGTTAAGTATTTATGTTCTTTTATGGAGTGAGATAGGGCCCTAGGGGCCAAAAGGGGGTACAACGAGGACATTACTACAATGAGGGGCCACAAGGGGCACAAAAGTGGGCATAAGTACTATGAAGGGGAATAAAATTGGGCATAAGTACTGTGAAGGGGCAAAAATAATGGGTATAACTACTGTGAAGTGGCTACAAGGAGAACATTACTGTGAGGGGACATAATGTGGGCAAAAATGCATTGAGGGGGCACAATGAGGGTCTAATGAGGTAAGTGGGACTGGGTGAGTATAATTATGCACTGGGCAGAGTTAGAGGAGTGGCTTAGTGTTAAAAAAAGAATTGCTGTAACGCGCCGCTGAACTTTTTCAGCAGTGTGTGGGGAGTGTGATGCTGAATCCTTGACAGAGGTGCTGGAAAGCCTAGCTACACCTCTTCATAAAACAGCTACCAAAATATATACCTTTGTCATGAACTGTCACTTTTAATAAGTGCAAAGCAGACAGGTAACTCGTGAAGTGCATTCTGTACCAACTGCTGGTCCATGGCAAGATAAGAACTATGCTTTGTATTAGAATTCTGCAGTAAAAGAACTATTCTGCTAAACAACTATCTCATCATTGCCTCCTGCACACTGAAAAGTGCTGGCATCATGGCATCGGGATCCTTCTTTGATCCTCAAAAGTACCACCATGAAGGGCACCTCAACTGTCATAAGGCAGAAGAATCCCACAACTGGATCATGCCCCAAAAGGAAGATCGGATGTGCCCTTCCCATCACGGCATCACGAGCTTCAGAACTGTGAGTAGAAATGCTACTGCACCCATCCGGCCACCCACACTCAGCATTGCTGGCCCTGCCTACTTATGTTGGCCATGTCTACTTATATTGGCCCTGCCTTCTGTCAATTTGGACCATCCAACAACATGGAGCTACTTTTAGTCTTTTTTTTTCCAGGGCCACTTCAATTTCCCAGCTCAACCCTAGTGTGCAGGCACACTAAAAATGAAAATTAATGCTAATTTATTGCCAAAAGATGGCACTCACATAAAGTACAACTTTAAAAAATGGGAAAAAAATCATATATTTAGATACAGCAAAAATAAATAAATAAATAAATAAATAAAATATGACTAATGGAATGAAATAAAAAAAAATCTGTTCACCAAGAGGGTTAATAAACTATTTATTGCATGGTGAACAATTATAAACACTCTATTTTCTCTCCCTCCTATCTTCATAGAGTGTCAAAGCATATTAACTGCTAGCTGTCAATGGGAGATTGCTGAGAAAATACAGCTGCTCTACCAATAACGGGAGTAATTGATGAAATATGCTACATTATAAAACTGTCCCTTGCCGCTCATATGCATAATAGTACATAGCGGTATTATTCAGCTGAGGCTACATGTGATGTCTCTATTACTATGAACCTGCTCTACATTGCCAGTTCATTATTTCCTCTCCGTTCTGACATATGTCACTGATATTTTATTTTTTTGGTAATTGTTGCCTCATGACCACTAATTGTACCTTGCCTTGTTGCTGTAATATTTTATATAGTCAGAATCCTGTTTTCATCTCTTTTGTTCAACAGGTTATAATACAGTTATGTATACTGTGATTGTCTGGGACGCGTTGTGCTGAAAACGGTTTGTATATGGCAGTTTCAAGCCTGAAGCGGTGAAAAGCACACAGCTAGATATCGTCCCACTTAAAGGTTCTGGGATCCAGAGACAAAAGTTTAGGCTGCACGCACAGGTCCATGCTTTTCATACACATGCTATCCACATTTTTTGAGGACAGCACAATTATCCATTCATTTCTTTGGGGCCATGCACACATCACTATTTTTGCAGCTTTGTTTTTCTGCAGATTCTGCAATGCAAAGCGATACAATAATTTACAGCACAATACGTGTGAAGGGGGTGTTCTGAACCTGAAATCAGTACAGTAATAGGAGCTTACTGGGGATTTTTAAATAAACTGTTTACTCATTAGCTGATGGAAAAGCTGCAGATTTCACTGTGGGTTTTGAACTTTACAATGCATACTACAAATCTGCATAAACACATTGGGGTTTATTTATTATGACCCCCCAAACCAGAAAGTGGTGTAAAAAATTGCGTGGCCCCATTTAGCAACTTTTTAAATGTAGGCAGTTTGTCACCACCCTCGTCACTAGGGGGGTGGGGGGTGGTCAAGGCCATCGACCCCGGTAGATTCACTATTATGTACGTCAGTTTCCTGTTGTAAAACACTGATTTTTGTATGAAAAGCTCCTACCTTACTTTGTTAATTTTTAAAAAATGTTTTCATTCTCCCTCAACTGTCCCCTTGGTCTGATACAGCATCATATGTAACTGTATCTACTTTTATTGTTGCATTCAGGTATATAGTTGTTCCTGTCCAGGGTCACGTGATGCTGGCCACATCACGTGACCCATCAGCCTTACCTATTTAAACAGGCAACCTGCTGGCCACAGGTTGCCTGTGATTGGTGTTTATTACCTGACTAGTGTTTCTTTGTATGTGGTGTTATTTGTTTATTGACCTCGGCTTTTACTAGACTTCAACCTCGTGATACCCCTTTGTACTGATGCGACCTCCTGACCTCAGCTTGTACTTGACTTCGACCTTGTGATACCCCTTATATTGACCCGATCACCTGGCTCTTGACCTCGGCTTCATCTGGTTCCGGTTTTTGCTTACGTTTGGATTATTTGACTTCTCTATATCCGACCCGGCCTGGTATTGATTACGCATCTGTATTGTCTATCTTAGTCTGTCAATTTCTCCCTTTGTCACCCCTCCCTGTAAGGCCCTACACTTACGTAAGTTAGGGACCGTCGCCCAGTTGTGCACTGTCAGTTAGGACGGACCATGCAAGTAGGTAGGGATAGTGGTGTGGGTGGAGCACAGGGCTGCACTATTCTCTACCTATTACGTGACAGAATCGAACCAGAAAAAGTTTTGGTTCAATTTGGTGCCTAAAAATTTTGAGATTCGGAAAGAATCTTTAAATCTGCACATAGATTCTAGTCATCAGTATAAAAGTATCAGCAAACACTTTTAATACTCCCCTATTGTCTCCTTTCCCTTCCCTTATAGATTGTAAGCTGTTGCAAGCAGAGCACTCTCCACCTCCGCACCAGTCTGTCACTCTATTCCTTCACGCTTATGGTATTTGTTATCTACTTTAACATTTGAATTAACAGCCTTTTACAATAAATAACAATCATTCCAAAATACTGCAAAATTGCACAGCACACGTGAAACCTTCTAGGTATTGAGCTAATTTTCCACATTGCCATGTACACTGCTATAAATGCCATCAACCCTTTGCTCGCAGAAGGAGGTTTTAGAAATGACTTGATGAAGTGATTTATATGCAGCATAGCATGTGACAGTTTAATCAATAGACACCATGTCTGTTCTGACTCTCATCAGAAAATGGCTCCAAATGATTGCATTGAAAGGAGCCAATTCCTGGTCACCAGTGCAGTGACCCCAGTAAAATCAACTTGTTCTCTCTGCTTTTGTCCCTTACAAGCTACCAGCAAATTGACAATCTGTGTAATGAATGACTTGACTATTCTACAGACTCTGTGCAGAAAATAAGGTGAAATTACATAGGCTTGAATTCCTTACACCTTTAAATAAGCCCCTTTTAACTTAAAGGGGTTGTCCGAGTTATGACAAAAAATATATAGCACTGTAAATCTGATGGGCAGCAATATATAACTAAGTTAAGCAAGTTTTAGGCAAAAAAAATCCATATGTCCTCATTTCCCTGGTTCTCTTCTGGTCTTTGTTTACATGCAATAACAACAATCTCAGCCCCTCCCCCTTCTCCCCCCCCTCTCTGCAAAGGCAGTGAATACAAGTGCTGAGTGACATGTCTGCCTGCTGGAATACTCAGCAGCATGTTGTTTGTGTAGGACTACAAGTCCCAGCTGTACAATGACACTGCTAATACATACAGGAATTTCTCCCTACCTGTTCTTGTACAATACAATTCCTCTACAGCTCTTGTGCCCAGCATTTGTCTCCTCTCACTGCTGCAGCTACTGTTTGTTGTAAAGCCTTGAGCCCTCAGTGTGTTCTGGCTGAAGGGGTTAATGTTTTATCTGAAGGAAACCAGGGAGAGAGCAGATAGCAGGAGCCCGGCAAATAAAGGGGGCGTGGCCAGTGACGTCTCGTGTACAGAGTGTTATCTGAACTCTGAGGCTTGTGAACGAAACATCACAGAGCAGAGAGATAAGGTGACATCACAGGTCATGTGACCCTCAGTCAACTCTGAGAAACCAGCAGCTTTAGAAACACAAAGTATATGGGAAAGTTGTTATACCTGACAAGTTAGAAACATATAAAGAACAAAAAAATAACTCGGACAACCCCTTTAAGGTATTTACATCAAGGAATTGTGGGGAGAAGCCACTAGATTTTGGGTCTTGTTTGTCTGACACTCTTTGGAAAAATAAATTTATCATCTTGATTGGCTATAAGGTAGTCCTCCACTTTCATTCCACTTTTTTTCTTCTAATGTTTTTATATTACATCAATGAAAAACCTTGGAAAAGATAAATTGTATGGAAATATCTCCCCTCTAGCATGGTATTCCGCATATGTTACACCACATTCCAGCAGAGGAACATATGCCCTAATATTGCTCCCATTGAGTTAGAGGGAATCTGGCAGGTTGAACACAATACCTGATGTGTAGGAACCATGGTGCAGAGAGCAGCTGAGCAGAGTGATATATAGATTTGTGTAAAACTTGCAATTTATTCATTTTCTGCTTTTTTCTATGACTAGAAGTCCACAGAGAGGCTCCAATCAGTGACTGGCAGCAATCACTGCATACACAGTCATACAGGGAAGGCTGTTGGTTACTGCTTTAAGGGGTTGTCCGGACTTTTAATATTGATGACTAAAAATGAGCGAGCACTAAAATGCTGGGGGCTCGTTATTCGAGTCGAATTTTTCCCGATGCTCGGGTTCTCGTTTCGAATAACGAACCCCATTGAAGTCAATGGGAGACTCGAGCATTTTTTGCAGAGGACCTAAGCTCTGCACAGGGAAGGTTGCATGAAAACCAGGAAACCTCAGAAAATGATGGAAACACCACGGAAATGGACAGGAAACAGCAGGGACAGCATGCATGGATGCCTCTGAGGCTGCCCACACCATTACGCACCATTACGCCAAATTCTGGGCAACAGCCTGGTGGTGACCCTCAAGACAATTGTGCTGACCCAGACCAAGATGGGCAAGGCACATGCGCTGGCACATGTTAGGAAAGCACCCAACTAGGTGCAACGAAAGTCCATCACCGCCTGTGGGTGACACCACTGCCCATGCTGGCACTGCTGTCCTATCCCCCGCCCCAGGACGCAGGCATAAGCGTCTCCCTCCCCACACCCACCCAGTAGTCCACAGCGTACACAAAGTTCTCTCAGCACAGTGCCCAGCTCTCTCCATTCCAGACAGTCAAACACGCACCCCACACCCACCCTGTCCACAGCAGACACAAAGACCTCCAAGCACAGTGCCCAGCTTTCCTAATTCCAGACGGGCTAAGACGCACACTGCACCCACCCATTAGTCTCCACAAGTGGGTGGGTGCAGAGCCTTTTAGTGCCCCTCAAGACAATGCTTGTGTGCCAGGGCCGGGTAGTAACCCTCCTTGAAGTTGTGGGGGAGAGGCCTCCGGTGACCCTCAAGACAATTTTGGGTAGACAGTGTAGTGGCGAGCCTCCAAAAAATCGTGGGTGAGAGCCTGGAGGTGACCCTCAGAAACAATTGGTTTGAAAAAGCATGGTGGTGCACCCCTGAATGACAGTCTGTGACTGAGATTGCAGGTAAACCCACTAAAATTGTAGTCTGGCACACCTTGGTGGTGAACCCCTAAATACATAGTAAATACATAGTAAATACATAGTTTGACAGAGATTGCAGTTTACAGCATGGGGGTGAAACCCAGGATGACTTGTTAAGACTGATATTGCAGTTTACAACATGGCGGTGAACCCCAGAGTGGCTTGGTTAGACTAAGATAGCAGCTGAACCACCCAAAAATTTAGCCTGACACAGCATGGCGGTGACAACAGAGTGACCAAGTTAAATGAGGTAGCAGGTGAACCACCCAAAAATTTAGCCTGACACAGCATGGCGGTGACAACAGAGTGACCAAGTTAAATGAGGTAGCAGCTTAGCCACCCAAAAATTTAGCCTGGCACAGCATGGCGGTGACAACAGAGTGACCAAGTGAGATGAGGTAGCAGGAGAGCCACCCAAAAATTTAGCCTGACACAGCATGGCGGTGACAACAGAGTGACCAAGTGAGATGAGGTAGCAGGAGAACAACCCAAAAATTTAGCCTGACACAGCATGGCGGTGACACCACCAAGTGACCAAGTTAGATGAGATAGCAGGTGAGCCACCCAAACATTTAGCCTGACACAGCATGGCGGTGACACCAACAAGTGACCAAGTTAGATGAGGTAGTAGGTGAGCCACCCAAACATTTAGCCTGACACAGCATGGCAGTGACACCAACAAATGACCAAGTTAGATGAGGTAGCAGGTGAGTCACCCAAACATTTAGCCTGACACAGCATGGCGGTGACACCACCAAGTAACCAAGTTAGATGAGGTAGCAGGTGAGCCACCCAGAAATTTACCCTGACACAGCATAGCAGTAACACCACCAAGTGACCAAGTTAGACTGAGGTAGCAGGTGAGCCACCCAAACATGTAGCCTGACACAGCATGGCGGTGACACCACCAAGTGACCAAGTTAGATGAGGTGGCAGGCGAGCCACCCAAAAATTTAGCCTGACACAGCATGGCGGTGACACCACCAAGTGACCAAGTTAGATGAGGTAGTAGGTGAGCCACCCAAACATGTAGCCTGACAGAGCATGGCGATGACACCATCAAGTGACCAAGTTAGACTGAGTTAGCAGGTGAACCACATAAAATTTTACCCTGACACAGCATGGCGGTGACAACAGAGTGACCAAGTGAGACTGAGTTAGCAGTTGAACCACATAAAATTTTACACTGACACAGCATGGCGGTGACAACAGAGTGACCAAGTGAGACTGAGTTAGCAGATGAAGCAAATAATTCTACCCTGAAACAGCATGGCGGTGAACCCAGAGTGACCAAGTTAGACTGAGGTAGCAGGTGAAGCACAAAACATTTTACCCTGACACACCATGGCGGTGACAACAGAGTGACCAAGTGAGGCTGAGATAGCAGGTGAAGCACATAAAATTTTACCCTGAAACAGCATGGCAGTGACAACAGAGTGACCAAGTGAGACTGAGTTAGCAGGTGAAGCACATAAAATTTTACCCTAACACAGCATGACGGTGACAACAGAGTGACCAAGTGAGACTGAGGTAGCAGGTGAAGCACATAAAATTTTTCCCTGACACAGCATGGCGGTGACAACAGAGTGACCAAGTGAGATTGAGGTAGCAGGTGAAGCACATAAAATTTTAACCTGACACAGCATGGCGGTGACAACAGCGTGACCAAGTGAGACTTAGGTAGTAGGTGAAGCACATAAAATTTTACCCTGACACAGCATGGCGGTGACAACAGAGTGACCAAGTGAGACTGAGGTAGCAGGTGAAGCACATAAAATTTTTCCCTGACACAGCATGGCGGTGACAACAGAGTGACCAAGTGAGATTGAGGTAGCAGGTGAAGCACATAAAATTTTACCCTGACACAGCATGGCGGTGACAACAGAGTGACCAAGTGAGACTGAGTTAGAAGGTGAAGCACATAAAATTTTACCCTGACACAGCATGGCAGTGACAACAGAGTGACCAAGTGAGACTGAGTTAGCAGGTGAAGCACATAAAATTTTACCCTGACACAGCATGGCGGTGACAACAGAGTGACCAAGTGAGACTGAGTTAGAAGGTGAAGCACATAAAATTTTACCCTGACACAGCATGGCGGTGACAACAGAGTGACCAAGTGAGACTGAGTTAGAAGGTGAAGCACATAAAATTTTACCCTGACACAGCATGGCGGTGACAACAGAGTGACCAAGTGAGACTGAGTTAGAAGGTGAAGCACATAAAATTTTACCCTGATACAGCATGGCGGTGACAACAGAGTGACCAAGTGAGACTGAGTTAGCAGGTGAAGCATATAAAATTTTACCCTTACTCAGCATGGCGGTGAACCCAGAGTGACCAAGTTAGACTGAGGTAGCAGATGAACCACCCAAAAATGTAGCCTGACATGGTGACACCACCAATGCCTTTGGCAGACTGAGATTGCAGTCAAATGGCTCTCCAAAAAAAAAATTTTGAGTGTCTGTAGTTGACCCTCCTTAGAAATAGTTTTTGAGTGTCTGTAGTTGATCCTCCTAAAAAATTGTTTTTGAGTCTCTGTAGTTGACCCTCCTAAAAAATTGATTGGAGAGAGGGCCTATAGGTGGCCCTCCCTAAACATTGTTTGAAAAGAGAGCCAGTTGGCCCTCTGAAAAATTGCCTGTTGGCTCAGCGTTTGTGTAAGAAGAGAAGGAGGAGGAGTAGAGGAGAGATTACATGAAGAATCTTCATGTTGAGCTGCTTTCCCCCGGTGGAGATTTGAATTCTGGTGAAATCCAGGCTTTATTCATTTTAATAAGCGTCAGCCTGTCAGCGCTGTCAGTTGACAGGCGTGTACGCTTATCAGTGATGATGCCACCAGCTGCAATGAAGACCCGCCCTGACAACACGCTAGCGGCAGGGCAGGCCAGCACCTCCAAGGCGTACAGCGCCAGATCGGGCCACGTGTCCAGCTTTGCAAACCAGTAGTTGTATGGAGCACAGTGATCACACAGGACGTTGGTATGGTCAGCTTGGTACTCCCTCACCATCTTTCTGAACAGCTCCCCCCTACTCTGCCTAGACTGGGGACGGGTGACATAGTCTTGCTGGGGTGACATAAAACTGGCAAAGGCCTTGGAGGGTGTTCCCCTGCCAGTGCTTGACAAGCTGCCTTCTCGCCTCCTCTCCCCCGCTAGTTGGCCCACAGAACCACGTCCTCTGCCGCTAGCGGTGTTAGATGGGAAGGATAGTTTCAGCTTGTGCACCAGGGTTGATTCACTTTCGTACTCCTTTCCTCTACAGGAATAAGAGTGGAAAAGTGCTGCTTGTACCGGTGAACCTCGTAATCGGTAATTGGCAAAAATGTTTTTAACGGGAGGGTCACGGGATAGGCAGCCTAACATGAAGTCAGCCATGTGTGCAAGAGTCCCAACACGCAAGAATTACCTTTCCTCAGTAGGCTGACTCTCCATTTCCTCCTCCTCCAACTCCTCCTCTAAAGCCCATACACGCTCAACAGATAAGAAGGAATGAGCATAGGTACCCTCTTCAGTCTCGCCAACAGTCTCCTCCTCATCCTCCTCCTCCAATACGCGCTGAGAAAACAGACCTGAGGGTGCTCTGGTTATCAAGCAAGGTATCTTCTTCCCCCATCTCCTGTGACAAGCGCAAATCCTCTGACTTCATGCTGAACAGTGACTTTTTCAGCAGACAAAGCAGCGGGATGGTGACGCTGATAATGGCGGCATCGCCGCTGACCATCTGTGTTGACTCATTAAAGCGGCTTAACACCTGACAGATATCAGACATCCACGTCCACTCCTCATTGTAGACTTGAGGAAGCTGACTAACCTGACTACCAGTTCTCATGGAAGTTGTCATCTGGCAGTTTACAATGGCTCTGCGGTGCTGGTAAACCCTGGCTAACATGTGTAATGTGGAATTCCATCTCGTGGGCACGTCGCACAACAGTCAGTGAGCTGGCAGTTGTATGCGCCGTTGCACTGCCCTGAGGGTGGCAGCATCTGTGGTTGACTTACGGAAATGCGCACAGATGCATCGCACCTTGGTGAGCAATTCAGAAAAATTGGGGTAGGTCTTGAGGAACCGCTGAACCACAAGATTGAACACGTGGGCCAAGCATGGCACATGTGTGAGTCTGCCGAGTTGCAGAGCCGCCACCAGGTTACGCCCGTTGTCACACAACCATGCCTGGTTTGAGGTTCAGCGGCGCCAGCCAAAGATCAGTCTGCGCCGTGATGCCCTGTAACAGCTCTTGGGCGGTGTTCCTCTTGTCACCTAAGCTCAGCAGTTTCAGCACTGCCTGTTGGTGCTTACCCACGGCAGTGCACCTGCGCCTGGAGCTACCGACTGAAGGCACTGTGCTCACGGATGGTAATTGAGAGGAGGAGGAGGAGGGGTTGGAGGAAGAGGCAAAATAAGCCTGAGAAACTGTAACCGAGGCAGGCCCCGCAATCCTCAGTGTGGGCAGCACATGAGCGGCCCCAGGGTCAGACTCGGTCCCAGCCTCCACCAAGTTAACCCAATGTGCTGTCAGTGAGATATAGTGTCCCTGCCCGCCAGCACTTGTCCACGTGTCCGTGGTTAGGTGGACCTTCTCAGTAACCGCGTTGGCCAGGGCACGGATGATGTTCTCTGACACGTGCTGGTGTAGGGCTGGGATGGCACATCGGGAAAAATAGTTGTGGCTGGGGACCAAGTACCGAGGGACAGCCACCGCCATCAGGTTGCAGAAAGCCTCAGTCTCTACCAGTCTATAGTGCAGCATCTCCAGGCTCAACAATTTGGAGAAGTGGACGTTTAGGGCTTGTGCATGTGGGTGACTGGAATTGTATTTGCGCTTGCGCTCAAATGTCTGCTGCTAAGACAGCTGAAGGCTGCGCTGGGACACATTGGTGGAGGTTGTGGAGGATCGTGGAAGTGAAGGGGTGGTTGCCGGCGTCCTGGGCGGGGAGTTGACTCGCCGAGCCAGCATGTGATACAGGGGAAGGGGCAGTGGAATGACCCGTAGGAGGTGAATGGCCTTGGTTCCACTGAGTCGGGTGTTTAGCACTCATATGCCTGCGCATGCTGGTAGTGGTTAGGCTGGTAGTGGTGGCTCCCCTGCTGATCCTGGTGTGGCACAGGTTGCACACCACATTCCGTCGGTCATCCTCACTTTCTTTAAAAAACCTCCATACTTGCGAACATCTAGGCCTCGGCACGAGAGCTTGACTCCGTGAAACAGTTGCTGATCTACCTGCTCTGGCCCTGCTTCTCCCTCTGGCCACCCCACTGCCTCTTCCAACCTGTTCTGGTGCTGCACTTGCCTCCCCCTCAGAAGCACTGTCTTGAGTTGGATTACCAACCCAGCTTGGGTCAGTCACCCCATCATCCACCAGCTCTTCCTCCGATTCCTCACTCTGCTCCCCCCTCAGACTTACTGCCCTGACAACAACGTCACTGTCTGACAACCATGTCTCATCATCATCAACATCATCCGACACCTCTTCACACACTACTTGCACTAAGTCCACACTCTCATCACCCACAGACTGTGAAAGTTTTAAATTTTGGGCATCGGGACAGAGCAACTGCTCAGGTTGCTGTTGAGCAGTGGTTTGTGTCTCTGGGTAGGGTCCTGAAAAGAGTTCCTGTGAGTATGCCTGATCTGAATCCATACTTTCCGTGGGGGGGGGGCAGGCTGGGGGGAAGGAGGTTGAGCTGGAGGAGCCAGAGGTCTACTCCCTTGGCTAGTGTGGGTGGACTGCATGGAAGACTGGGTGGTGGATAAATAAATGGACACATTGTCCGCTATCCAAGTCATCATCTGTTCGCACTGTTGTGGTTTCTATAGTGGTGTACCACGTGAACCAGTAAGTTGCGAGATGAAGCTAGGGAGCGAAACTCTGCAGCGTTCCACTGCTCCCTCATCAACATGTACTGTGTCACCCTGCCCAAGACCACGGCCTCTGCCCCCTACACTACTTGAACGCCCACGCCGTTGACCTCGACCCTTAGCCCTTGGGTTCAACATTTTGTATGTTCACTGCAGTGTATGATATATAACAGAGAAAAAACATAGTCTTTAGACGGCAGCTATTGTACAGCAAACCACTCAATTTTTCACTGCACTGTATAATATATAACTGAGAAAAAAAACATATTTTCTACACTCCGGCTAGTGTGCAGCACACGACAGAATTTTGCACTGCACTGTAGTATATATGACTGAGAGGAAAAACGTATATTTTCTTCACTCCGGCTAGTGTGCAGCACATGACAGAATTTTTCACTGCACTGTATAATATATAACTGAGATAAAAAAACGTATATTTTCTACACTCCGGCTAGTGTGCAGCACACGACAGAATTTTCCACTACACTGTATAATATATAACTGAGAGGAAAAACTTATATTTTCTACACTCCAGCTAGTGGCAGCACACAACACAATTTCGCAATGCACTGTAGTATATATGACTGAGAGGAAAAACGTTGTTTTTAGACGGCGGCTATTGCACCGCAAACCACTCAATTTTTCAATGCACTGTAGGATATATAACTGAGAGGAAAAACGTATATTTTCTACAATCCGGCTAGTGTTCAGCACATGACAGAATTTTGCACTGGACTGTATAATATATAACTGAGAGGAAAAACGTATATTTTCTACACTCCGGCTAGTGTGCAGCACACGACAGAATTTTGCACTGCACTGTATAATATATAACTGAGAGAAAAAACGTATATTTTCTACACTCTGGCTAGTGTGCAGCACAGAACAGAATTTTGCACTGCACTGTATAATATATAACTGAGAGGAAAAACGTATATTTTCTACACTCCGGCTAGTGTGCAGCACACGACACAATTTTGCACTGCACTGTAGTATATATGACTGAGAGGAAAAACTTAGTCTTTAGACGGCGGCTATTGCACCGCAAACCACTCAATTTTTCACTGCTCTGTTGGATATACAACTGAGAAGAAAAACATATATTTTCTACACTCCGGCTAGTGTGCAGCACAGAACAGAATTTTCCACTGCACTGTATAATATATAACTGAGAGGAAAAACATATATTTTCTACACTCCGGCTAGTGTTCAGCACACGACAGAATTTTGCACTGCACTGTATAATATATAACTGAGAGGAAAAACTTATATTTTCTACACTCCGGATAGTGTGCAGCACACGACAGAATTTTGCACTGCACTGTATCATGTATAACTGAGAGGAAAAACTTATATTTTCTACACTCCGGCTATTGTGCAGCACATGACAGAATTTTGCACTGCACTGTATAATATATAACTGAGAGGAAAAACGTATATTTTCTACACTCCGGCTAGTGTGCAGCACACGACACAATTTTGCACTGCACTGTAGTATTTATGACTGAGAGGAAAAACGTATATTTTCTACACTCTGGCTAGTGTGCAGCACACGACAGAATTTTTCACTGCACTGTATAATATATAACTGAGAGAAAAAACGTATATTTTCTACACTCCGGCTAGTGTGCAACACAGGACAGAATTTTGCACTGCACTGTATAATATATAACTTAGAGAAAAAACGTATATTTTCTACACTCCGGCTAGTGTGCAGCAGACGACACAATTTCGCACTGCACTGTAGTATATTGACTGAGAGGAAAAACATAGTTTTTAGACGGCGGCTATTGCACCGCAAACCACTCAATTTTTCACTGCACTGTAGGATATATAAAAAAAGTATTCCCTAGACTGACGCTACTGTACAGCACACTACATAATTGTTCACTGGACTGTAGTGTATAGAAATGAGAGAAAAACGTATTCCCTAGACTGACGCTACTGTACAGTACACTACATAATTGTTCACTGGACTGTAGAGTATAGAAATGAGAGAAAAACGTATTCCCTAGACTGACGCTACTGTACAGTACATTACATACTTGTTCACTGCACTGTAGTGTATAGAAATGAGAGAAAAAACATATTCCCTAGACTGCACTACAGATCCCAGCAAGCCAAGGTACAGCAGCAGCAGCAAAAATGAGTACTGAGAGGACTTTGGGCAATTTATTTTGGGTCTGTGTGGACCACGTGCTGTCCCTTCTGCCACCAGTCACTGTGTACAGTGTGCAGCCAAGATGGCGGTAGCTGCACTACAAGTCCCAGCCAGCAGCCAGGAGGAGACAAAAAAAAAAGGTTCTTGTAGCCCTTAGAAGGGCTGTTGGGTTCTTTGTGGGTGATTCCTGCCTAACCAACATTTAAATTCAAGCCCTAACACTCTCCCTGACAGACAGCAGCTCTATCCCTAATCTCATGCAGGCGGCGTCTGACGCGAGCTGCGCGGGACCAGATTCTTATATTCCCACCTCATCTGATCTGGCCAGCCAATCCCTGCTATCGACTTGTAGGGGCCCCACGTGATGCTAGGAGGTACCAAAGACTCTCCTGCATGTTGATTGGCTGAGAAAAGGCGCCTAACATGCAGGAAGAGGAAGTTGCCATTTCCTCGAGGATCGCGATATGCTCGTCAGAGTATCGAGCATATGTGAATACCCTAATACTTGAACGAGCACCAAGCTCGGACGAGCATGTTCGGTCATCTCTATTGATGACCTATCCTCAGACACCCCCACCAATCAGCTGTATGAAGGGAAGGCGAGCGCAGTGTGCACGTGCCGTCTCCCATCTCTCTTCCTGTCCGCTGCTGCTGCTCTGTCTATGGCAAAGCAGCAGTGAGCAGGAAGAGAGAAGGTAGATGGCACTTTCACACTGCGTGAGTTCCTGAGGATAGGTTATCAATGTTAAAAGCCCGGACAACTCCTTTAAGACCACGCACTGGACTTCTAATCATACTGAGAGCAGGGTTTGAAATGCATGAAATACAACTTACTGCATATGGACATTTTCACCACAAAATATACTGTATATCCATCTGCTCAGCTCCTTCTGTTCTACACCATGCTGCCTGTTTTTCAGTCACCATTTGGAACCTAACAGATTCCCTCTAAATGAGCATGAGTATGAATGCATACTCATGCTTTACAGTAAATAAAACAGCGCCAAACCTATGCTGGCTCTGTTTATAAAGTGGCTGGTTTCTGGCATTGCGTATATGATGAGATACATTGTGACTATAGTACTGTTTATTGGTGCATTCTGCTGACATTTATTGGGGTCTGTACAGTAAGTACTCTGCGGGCATTTGGGCCTGGGCAATGGTTTTTAGTTGTGTACAGAGTTTGCATGGAAAAAATATATTTGACATGCATGTTATTAGGAAACTAGAGTAATTAGATTAAATTAAGAATAATTGCTGTTTTAAAACTTCAATATTTAGTTTTTTCTTTTAAGACAAATTAGTAACATCACTATTTGAGGCCATTGGTCTGGAGCTTCAACAAATTGCCATTCAGCTAGGCCACTGCAGGGAAAATGTAGTATTGAAATAAATGGTTTCATTTGTTATACAGTATTGGATGGGAGGGCTTTGCCAGAGGAAGGTTACATTATTACCACATTTTTTTTCATCCTGCTGAAACTTTTTTTTTTTTTAAACAAGATGTACCCAGGGGAATCATGTTACCATAGACTTCCAGCCTAGATAAACAGATCTATCTGTTCAGAAAGAGGGCCTGTTGTACCTTGTTTTAGGCCAGGTTTAAATCTGCATTGGTGGCTTCATTAGGAACCTCCAACACAGATTCCGTCATAAATTCTAGAACAAATAATTCAGAATGCAAAGCTTTTTTTTGATGGACATCACAATGGAAACTAATAAACTCCTCTGTACGTTAATGTGGTCCATCAGGTGTCAATAGTTTCCACCATGGGATGGATCCAGCTCTCCCTATCATATTTGGTTTTCTGTTCCTAGATGGCACCTGTCGAGTGCAGATCTCAGAGTGGGCAGAGCCTCATGAGATTAAGGCCTTATTCACATGTCTGTTTTGGTCAGTGATTTCCATCAGTGATTCTGAGCCAAAACCAGGTGCAGCTCTAAACACAGAACAGGTGCAGATCTTTCCCTTATACCTTATGTCTGTGGAGGCGCCAATCCTGGTTTTGGCTCACAATCACTGATGGAAATCACTGACTAAAACACTGACGTGTGAATAAGGCCTAAGTGTGCATGCGTTGACTGAAATCTTGGCACATGAGATAGATTTCAGGTCCAAGCATATGAGCAGTGGAGATGCCAGGACCTGTCAATCAGGGCATGAGGGGGCACATGGAGGGTGAGAGGAGGTGAAGCAGTGCTCAAAGGGGCTAGGAAAGCCTATTAGTACTCCATGCATCTATTTGAATAACATTAATTGGCAGAATTTCACTGCAATGGTATATCTGTTTGCAGCCATATAGAGCTCATTTAATTCACTATGATCCGTAAGACTGGTTTTATACAGTTGACCATGTTGACAGATACTTTTTAGTGGTACATTGGCGCAACAACAGAAAAGAGTGCCTCTTAACCCCTTCTACCCTAGGCCTGTTTTCACCTTCCTGCTCAGGCCATTTTTTGCTAATCTGTCACTTTATGTGGTAATACCTTTGGAACGCTTTTACTTATCCATGCCATTCTGAGATTGTTTTCTAATCACATATTGTGCTTCACAACAGTAGTACATTTATGGCAAAATATTTCATTTTTATTTATAAAAGAAATACCAAATTTAGCAAAAATTTGGAAAAAATTGAAAATTTCCAAATTTCAATTTCTCTACTTTAAAAATACATAGTAATACCTCCAAAATAGTTATTATTTTAAATTCCCCATATGTCTACTTTATGTCATCATTTTATAAATGTCATTTTACTTTTTTTACGACGTGATAAAGCTTAGAAGTTTAGAAGCCATTTTTCAAATTTTCAACAAAATTTCCCAAACCATTTTTTAAGCACCAATTCAGATATAAATGGGGCTTACGTAATGAAAACCACCCATAAATGACCCCATTTTAGAAACTAGACCCCTCAAATTATTTAAAACTGATGTTACAAACTTTGTTAACCCTTTAGGTGTTCTACAAGAATTAAAGGAATATGGAGGCGAAATTTCAAAATTTTATTTTTATGCAGATTTTTCATGTTAATCAATTTTTTCTTGCAACGCAGCAAGGGTTAACAGAAAATTAAACCTCAATATACATTACTCTGATTCTGCAGTTTACAGAAATACCCCATATGTGGTGGTAAACTGCTCTATGGGCATGTGGCAGTGGTCAGAAGGAAAGGAGCGCCATACAGATTTTGGAGACAGATTTTGCTAGAATGGTTTTTAGGTACCATTTTCTATTTAAAGAGACCCTGACATACCCCTAGAGCGGAAACCCTCAAAAAGTGACCCCATTTTGGAAACTACACCCTTCAAAGAATATATTAAGGGGTGTACTGAGCACTTTGACCCCCTGAGCATTTTACGGAATTTGGAAACACTTGAAAATGAAAAGTTTCATTTCTTCCAATAAAATGTTGCTTTAGCCCCAAATTTTTCATTTTCGCAAGGGCTAACAGGAGAAAAAGCACCCCATAATTTGTTCCCCATTTTCTCCTGAATACGGCAACACCCCATATGTGGTGGTAAACTTCTGTGGGGGCACATGGCATGACTCAGAAAGGAAGGAGCTAGAGATGAGCGAGCATGCTCGGGTGCCATTTTCACGTATTTGAGTATGCATTTTAAAATTGGTACGCTAATACATACGCATATTTTAATCTGTACACTAATGCGTACGCATTTTAAAAATTTGTACGTTATGCGTACGCATTTGTGTACAGATTAAAATATGTGTATGTATTACCGTACCGATTTTAAAATGCGTACGCAAATACGCGAAAATGGCACTCGAGCATGCTCGCTCATCTCTAGAAGGAGCGCCATATGGATTTTGAAGCACAGATTTTGATGGATTGGTTACGGGAGCCATTGGTTTTTATTTTTTGAGTTATTGTCTTATGTGGGGTCTTATTTTTGGCGAGATGAGGTGACCATTTCATTGGTACCATTTTGGGGTACATAAGACTTTTTGATCACTTTTTGTGAGGCAAGGTGACGAAAATGGCTGTTTTGGCTTAGTTTTTTTACATTTTTTTTTACAGCATTCACCTGAAAGGGCAAATCATGTGATATTTTTATAAAGCAGGTTGTTACGGACATAGCGATACCCAATATGTCTAACATTTTTATTTTTGTTAAGTTTTACACAGTAAATGATTTTTTGAACAGAATTAAATCTTGTTTTTGTGTTGTCATTTTCTAACTGCCCTATTTTTTTTTTCTTTTTCTTGTGATGGTCTAAGGTAGGGTCTCATTTTTTGGGGGGGCGAGATGACGGCTTGATTGGTACAATTTTGGGGGTAAATACACGTTTTGATCGCCTGCTATTACACTTTTTGTGAGGGTAGGTGACCAATAAATGACTGTTTTGTCATGATTTTTTTTTTTAATTTTTTACAGAGTTCACCTGAGAGGGAATGTAATGTCATATTTTTATAGAGCAAGTTGTTTTGGACGCAGCGATACCCATTATGTCTACCTGTTGTTTTTTTTTGTTAAGTTTTACACATTAGATGCATTTTTGAACAGAAAAAAATCTTATTTTTGTGTTGCCATTTTCTGAAAACCATATTTTTTTATTTTTCTGGCGATTGCTTTAGGTAGGGTCTCATTATTTTTTTCGGGACGAGATGACGGTTTGATTGGTACCATTTTGGGGTAAATACACCTTTTTGATCGCCTGCCATTACACTTTTTGTGAGGGTAGGTGACCAATAAATGACTGTTTTGTCATGGTTTTTTAAAACATTTTTTACAGAGTTCACCTGAGGGGGAATATTATGTGATATTTTTATAGAGCAAGTTGTTACGGATGCGGCGATACCCAATATGTCTACTTTTTTTTTTTTTGTTAAGTTTTACGCATTAGATGCATTTTTGAACAGAATAAAATCTTTTTTTTTGTGTTGCCATTTTCTGAGAGCCATATTTTTTTTATTTTTTTGGGCGATTGTCTTAGGTAGGGTCTCATTTTTTTCGGGACGAGATGACGGTTTGATTGGTACAATTTTGGGGTAAATATGCCTTTTTTATCGCCTGCTATTACACTTTTTGTGAGGCAAGAGGGAAAAAAATGGCTGTTTTGGCATAGTTTTTTAAAATATTTTTTTACATCATTCACCTGGGCGGCCATCTCATGTAATATTTTTATAGCGCAGGTTGTTACGGACGTGGCGATACCCAATATGTCTACCATTTTTATTTTTGTTAAGTTTTACACATTAGATGCATTTGTGAACAGAATAAAATCTTTTTGTGTTGCCATTTTCTGAGAACCATATTTTTTTTTATTTTTTAGGCGACTCATTTTTTTTAATTTTTTAGGTAGGGTCTCATTTTTTGCGGGAGAAGATGACGGTTTTATTGGTACCATTTTGGGGTAAATACGCCTTTTTGATCGCCTGCTATTACACTTTTTGTGAGGGAACGTGACCAAAAAATGGCAGTTTTGGCGCTGCTTTTTTTTTTTTTTTTTTACTGTGTTCACTTGGTGGAGTAGATAATGTGATATTTTTATAGAGCTGGTCGATATGAACGCGGCGATACCTAATATGTATACTTTTCTTTTTTCCTTTTTTTTTACAAATGTTTTACTTTATTTTTAGAAAAGGGCGCTTTTTTTACTTGAAACTTTTATTTATTTATTTTTTTAAACTT
Organism: Rhinella marina; assembly: GCA_900303285.1. Classification (NCBI taxonomy): domain Eukaryota; kingdom Metazoa; phylum Chordata; class Amphibia; order Anura; family Bufonidae; genus Rhinella; species Rhinella marina. Next base: position 12,360 of record ONZH01018776.1, on the reverse strand, counting down.
TATTTTTTAACTTTTTTCACATTTTTTAACTTTTGGGGGTCTGATCCCCTTTACATTGCTTTACAATTCTCCTGTATTGTAATGCATTGGCTGCAAGTGTATTACACACAGTAATACACTTACAGCTCACAGCCTGTTAGATTCAGGGGGCTGGATCTCACAGGCTTCCGTAGATGGCAGCCGGATGCCTAAGGAAGGCATCGGGCTGCCATCTAAGCCATTGGGTCCCCGTCACAGCAGCGCAGGGACCCGATGGCAACCCCTGCACACCGCACACATCCCATGTGCCGCGGTCAGCACTGACCGTGGCACATGAAGGGTTAACGCGTCGGCATCAGTGTTTTCACCAATACCGGCGCATACAGCAGGGGTCCGGCAAGCGGGCACTGCCGGATCCCCGGCGCTGAGCAGGCAGGCACAGCTCCTGCACCTGCCTGATCAGCGTGCTGTAGTACTACGGCGCTGTGCGGCAAAGCACTTCCCGCAGCGCCATACATGTACGGCGATGGGCGGGTAGGGGTTAATAGGAGGCAAAACATTATATGACCTTGGTCTAATGTCCTCAGATACTTGGCAACTGCTTGTTCATGAGTGTTAATGATTACTGATTGGCTGCCTGATAGTCCAGTCTGACCACGCATAGCATACACACTGAGCATGCCTGACCTAACAAAGGCTCAAAAATGTAGGTCAATGCAATGGTAACTTATGAGGAACACAGTGGGTAGCAGAGGAAGAAAACTACTTTTATAACTACTGAAAGGTAAATAAGTGGAATTGACATTATATTAGGTAATGATTGATGATGAGTTAGTCTAAAACATAAGCTAAATTTATGGTAACTGGAATACCCCGTTAACCATTTTTAAATAGGAAATTGTGTACTACAATCATAAAAAATGATCCAGACCAAATTTAATGTGTTGGAGAAGGAATGAATATGAAAAATATTTAAAAAACTTCTGATTTGTATCTATGAGACTGGCTGACCTGTTACATGTGCACCTGGCAGCTGAAGTCATCAGTGTTGGGAAAAAATATATGCAAATGAGCCTCTAGAAACAACGGGAACATTGCCAGAGATAGCTGAGCCTATTGCTCCTAGAGGCTCATTTGCATATGTTAAACATAATTTTTCTCAACAATGTGGGCACATATGACCATGGAACCAACACAGATGCCTTCAGATGTCAAGTGCACATGTAACAGGTCAGCCAGTTTCATAGGTACAAATCTGCTGACAGATGGCCTTTAAAGGGGTTATCCCATCTTGTCTTACTGCCAGGCACAGTACCCCCCCCCCCCGCTAATAGAAATGAATGGGAGCGCACCGCGCAAGCGCGGGTCGGCTCCTATTTATTTCTATGCTGCTGCCGAAAATAGCTGAGCGTTGGCTCGGCTATTTCCGTTGGCTCAATAGAAATGAGTGCACTCCCATTCGCTTCTATTAGTGCAGCCGGGGAAGGCGGGGAGGCTGCACCTGGCGGTGGTCGGACCCCGGGAAACCCGGGGTCCTCCAGGCTCAGAGCTCCCCCGCTTCGTTCTCAATATAGGTGCGGGTCCCAGCGATTGGACCTGCACCTATAAGACAATGGGGGCATATCCTAGCGATATGCCCCCATTGTCAAAGATGGGATAACCCCTTTAAGTATGAATAATTTAATTGTATTTTACTTGTACATTTTTTACACTACAAAATCATTTTATGCAATGGTTGAACTAATATCTCCTTCTTCTTCATTCTTTGTTCTACTTCTAATGAACTTTAATGAGCTTCAGCCACGCTGGTCTGTAGCATTTTATTCTCTGCAAAGCAATGACTTATTCTGGGAGTTGAGAGCTATTTCACGAATAAATGTAATAATTAATGGTATTAAAATATATATCTATAAGAACAGAATGGAAAGAAATTGTAATTAAAAGCCTACATCTAAAAGGCTGCACGCGGATATTATAAGACAATTAACCACTAAATTAAAATGCTGGAATTTAATATAAGAATGTAAAATTCATTATAAAGTGAATATCATATAATAAAGAGAAAAAAATGATTAAAAGAATTATTTAAATCTACACAAGTTTTTGCTAGAGGATGTCAAAATAATCTAGACTCTCATAACATCAGATATCTAAAGGACCACATTGGACCAAAACATCTAGATTGATTTGTCACCATATGAGCAACTTCTGATGCAAAAGGAATCGTGACAATTTAACACTTTATTGTATATTCAGTTAGCACCTTGGAGTAGTTAAGCACCTTGAACTTGATTTTCTGTCACAGTTTATCAACTTTACATTCAGTAAATTAAAAACTTTGTTCTTGAATTTTTTGAGGGCATGGGATTCCAACATATTAATACAACTGTATTAGGAGTGCACTAGGCTTGTATTAATTGATCAGCTATCTAAACACCAAGCAGTTTAGATCAATTCAAAGCTTCTATCAGAAATGTATAAATAAGTTAACATGGCTGCTTTTGTATTTACTAGAGAGATCCTTTTTGGTGTCTGAGAAGGGTACTGAATATTTACAGAGAGTCTTCAGGAAGGGGAACAGGAACAACTAGCCTCACATGTACAATTTATTTCAATGACTTGATTCCAATCCTAACCATCAGTTATGCTTTGTATGACCGCCTTAAAACATGGCTGTAATTATTCAGTTCATGTAACAACACTAGAATTTTCTTAATTTTGTGAATCCCCTAAACATTTACATGCTGTCAGTCATGGTGGTAATTGCAAATGCAGCAGTCCCAAGTCTTTGTACCTGTAAAACTGGCTGGCCTGTTTCAAGTGTGTTTGGAAGGTGAAGGCATCTGTGAAGGTTCCATGGCATTGATAAGAAAAGATTTAGTATATGCAAATCAGCCTCTAAGCGCAATGGGGGCGTTGATGTTACTCCTAGAGGCTTAACTCTCTCTGCAACTGCTGTGCCCTCTCCACTTTGACTTTAGAAGAAGTCAGGGCCAGATGTGATCACGTTTCTACTGCCTGGCCCTGTCAATCAAAGTGCAGAGGGTGCAGTATTTGCGCAGGGCCTCTAGGTACAATGGTAACACCACTGTTGGTCCCAGAGGCTCATTTGCATATATTAAATATTATTTTTTCTCAGTAATGTGAGCATATATGAATATAGGACCCACTCAGATGTCGTCAGCTGCCAAGCACCCATGTAACAGGTCAGCCAGTTTCATAGGTACGAATCTGCTAACAGATGCCCTTTCACTCTGATACATCTATCTATACCTGTAGTCGTTATAAGTACAAAATAGTTTTACGATTGTTCCTGTTTCAATCTTGTGTATCCAATACAGGAGCACATCTGCTTTGCCCATCATTTGTCAGAATACTTCTGGACAGCAGGAGCAAATCCAAGTCTAATTGTTCTATAGTCTGAACTGAACTGAAGCCCAAAGTCCAAGAATCAACGTATGCCATTGTGCTATCATGTTTAACATAACAGGGGCAGGAGAGCCAAGGAAAATCTTCTCAGTGGGTTGGTTATTTTTTGTTAAATGGTGGTTTTCCCTCACTTGACATATTATATTTTTTACATTTTTCCCAGAAGTTGATAGATTCCTCTCAAACAGAGATGCACAACCAGAGGCCTGAGACGACATGCAGCCCTCAAAGGTGTTATGCGTAGCACCCAACCATCAGGTCACAGACACGTTTATTCGTGTTCAGTTTAGAAAGCCATAGCTGTCAAACAGTCTAGACAATGTTCTCCTTTAAAGAGGTATTTCCATCCGAGACATAAACAAAAAAAATAGAAAAATCCTAATACGGTCGACTATATTTATAGCAATGGCTTTTTCTTCCTAGAGTACAAAAAATATGATATTCATGTTAAGCTAAAGTAAACCAATACCTAGCAATAAGACAAATAGCTAAGCTAGACAAACATAACTAGTACCAGGAAATTAGTTTCTCTTGGTTTGGAGTTATTATGCTCTCATTTCCATTTATTCCTGCCAAGTCAGAAAATCTTTCCTGTCAAGGAGTGAATCACTGTATTAAAAAAGTCTTAAATTCACAGACAAAAATATACTTTTAACCCTTTCAGTCCCGGAGGTTTTTTCGGTTTTGCGTTTTTGTTTTGCGCTCCCTGCCTTCAAACAGCCATAACTGTTTTATTTTTCTGTTCACATAGCTGTATGAGGGCTTGTTTTTTGCGGGACAAGTTGTACTTTCCAATGCCACCATTTAATATTGCATATGGTGTAGTGGGAAGCAGGAAAAAAATTCCAAATCGGGTGAAATTGCAAAAAAACGCTATTCTGCTACAGTTCTACGTGTTTTTTTTTATTTACAGCGTTCGATGTTCATTAAAACTGACCAGTTGATTTCATTCTACTGGTCATTACGAATCCAGTGATACCTAATATGTATAGTTTTTCCTGTGTTTTGATAGTGATAAAATAATTATGTTGGACATTTTTTTGATTTTTATTTTTTGTTGTCATATCTTGATCCCTATAACTTTTTGGTATTTATGTGTATGGAGCTGTATGGGAGCTAATTTTTTGTCGGGCGATCTGAACTTTTTATTAATACCATTCTGGGGTGTGTATGACTTTTTGATCACTTTTTATTTAATTTTTTGTTAGAAAAAAAAGCGACAAAAAACAGCGAATCGCCATTTTGCCGCTTTTTTCAGCCACACAATTCGCCGTATTGGAATTTTTTGTTTTATATTTTAAAAGCACGGGCATTTTCGGTCACAGTGATATCCATCATGTCCATATTTATTGTTATTTGGGTATTTATTTTTTAATTATACGGAAAGGGGGGTGATTTAAACTTTTATATATTTTTTATTTTTTTATATATTTTTTAACATTTTTTAAAACATTTTTGTGATTATTTTAAAACTCAAATATGATCAAATAGATTGTGTTTTTTATTTTTTCTTTATGAGCAATCAGGGATGTTTAATATTGAATTAAAAAAACAATTTGCTCATTTCTTATCCTGGCCTGCCTTCTAGTGGCCAGAATAAGAATTGCACTTTGAAAGCTGTACAGACACCTCATTTGACCACATGTGATCACGGCATCTAATGGCTGAAGAGGAAAACGCCGATAGCGGTAAGTACCCGCGAATCTCTTCTGTTGGAAACGTGCGAGCGGATGTCATGTATCCGCATCGCCCCAGCGCCGTACATGTACGGTGCTGGTATTGAAAGGGTTAACATTTTAAGAATACAACACATTTTCTCAATAACCTCAACAAATACAAGTCACAAGAATTTAATAAAATAATAATAATGTAGATTTTAGTTTTTGAAAGTTCTGCAATGAACTGAACAGAAAAGAGCAGACAACTTGCTATTAAAGTGAAGAATCTTTGTCTTTATTAGTTTCATAGGATTATCTCTTAGTGGTGGTCTAGAGCGGAAAAGATAAGATTCTCAAAAAACCTCCACTCTTTTCCATAGGTTGTAACTGACATTTCAGTTTAGCCCAGTTCAGCTGGATGGAGCTTTGTCTGCTAAATTATTATGATTAGAGTTGAGCGAATCGAATGTTCACGAAGTTGACTTCGATTTGAATTTAAGGGAAAACCGTCATGAAACCAAATTTCCTTGTGTTTAGTGGTAACGAATCAATTTTCTCTTTAATTGCGGGGAAAAAAAAATCATACTCACCTTATCCATTTGCTCACGAAGAGTCAGTTGCGACCATCTTGTTTGAAGATCCCATAATGACGATTATGTACCACACAAAGTTTCGCGTTGGATCTTCAATCAAGATGGCCACCACTGACTCTTTGTGAGCAAATAAGGTTTTTTTTTTTTTTTTTTTTAAGGCCCCTTTCACACGGGCGAGATTTCCGCGCGGGTGCAATGCGTGATGCGAATGCATTGCACCCGCACTGAATCCTGACCTATTCATTTAAATGGGTCTTTTTACATGAGCGATGTTTTTCACTCATCAGTACGCCGTTGTGTGAAAATCGCAGCATGTTCTATATTCTGCGTTTTTCACGCAGCCCTGGCCCCATTGAAGTTAATGGGTCTGCGTGAATCACGCATTGCATCCGCACGCAAGTGTGGATGCAATGTGTGATTCACTGATGGTTGCTTAGAGATGTTGTGGAAAAAACTGAATGAACGTACGCAATCGCAGTCAAAACTGACTGCGATTGGGTGCGGATTGGTGCGGATGCGTGCGGATTTTCCGGAACGCACCGTGAACGCATCCATACTGAATCCGTGACGCTCGTGTGAAAGAGGCCTAACACATTAACACTTGACAGCCCTCAATGGTCATCTCAGATGCTGCAATCGGTGATCAACGTTATCTGAGGGGTTCAATGATGGGGGGGGGCTGCACCATTGCCGTTTCCTGTTATTGAGCTGGCTACTCACAAAGAAATGTGCATTGTGACAAATTAATTCGTGACAAAACAAATTTCTTTGAAATATTCAGAGAAGCAGTCAAATCGAAAATTTGAGAACTTCATTCATCTGTAATAATAATAATAATAATAATAATAATAATAATAATAATAATATATTAATATGTAAGTAAGGGTGGGTTCATATCAGTGTTATGAATTCCATTATTGCTTTCCGTTATAACATGGCTATGAACACTTTCAGGGACTTTTTTTTTTTTCATGATTGCATTTTGCACATTTTGAGCTAAATATCTTTTTTTTTCAATTGGTCTTTTAAAAAAAATTTCAGCAGTTTTTTGTCATAAAGGGTTTAAGCCTAGCTATGAACATGTTACTTTCAATCGAACTTTGAGCCATCATCTATCAGCTAGGTATATCTCTTATCTCTGAACTACTAACAGCTCATAAACACTTACATAAGATGTGCGCTATTATAAGAGATTTTGTGCTTTCAGGAGATCAGAGATAAGCTTCCCATGATTCAAAATCTGAGTTCCCTGATAGGACACAGTGTAAACACAAAGCCTGGTAATAGAGAAACTCAACCGATTACAGAAAAAGAGGTTGAAATTTTTAAATATAAATATAAATATATATATATATATATATATATATATATATATATATATATATACAGGGTGGGCCATTTATATAGATACCAAAATATAGTAGAAGGAAGACGGCACTCACCGGATTTTGTCCTATACTCACTTTATTCTCAACAGAACAATGTTAATGGCAGGGGCACAGGACGCCGTAGCAGGCACCAACAAGCGGCAACGGCCGTTTCGCGTGGATACGCTTCCTCGGGCCTCTCAACGCCATGACGCAATCGCGTGACCTTTAAGCTCTACAATGCGGCTCGGCTGACATGCGCAGATGCAGCCTGTCGCTATATCGATACATAATATAAAACCAACATATAACATCCATATTATTCACCTTAGTTGTGCTTACAGAAAAGTACTTAAATTTGTGGTATACCTGCTAATGTGTCCCTGCGGTCGCTTCTATATTGGGAAAACGATTAGACCCCTCTATGAGAGGATTAGGGAACATTTTAATTCCATAGGCACAGGTAAAGGTTGTCCCCGTGTCATTAAACACATTAGAGAATCCCATAGAGGCGATCCCAGGACATTATCATTTGCAGGTATAGAGACAGTACCACCCTCGCCTAGAGGGGGCGATAGGCATTCAATACTGTTACAAAAGGAAGCCAGCTGGATCATTAAAACAAATGCCATGGGCCCGTTAGGCCTAAATGAAAAAAATGATTTAAGTACTTTTCTGTAAGCACACCTAAGGTGAATAATATGGTTGTTATATGTTGGTTATATAGCGACAGGCTGCATCTGCGCATGTCAGCTGAGCCACATTGTAGAGCTTAAAGGTCACGCGATTGTGTCATGACATTGAGAGGCCCGAGGAAGCGTATCCACGTGAAACGGCCGTTGCCGCTTGTTGGTGCCTGCTACGGCGTCCTGTGCCCCTGCCTTTAACATTGTTCTGTTGAGAATAAAGTGAGTATAGGACAAAATCCGGTGAGTGCCGTCTTCCTTCTACTATATTTTGTTATCTGTGGCAATCAATGGATTGAGCACCACCGGGTCCTGAAATATACTGACGGCTGCCTGTTGTGCCTTTTCTTCACATGGGAGAAGCAGTGCCATCCCACTTACCTACTTTGGTTGGAATATTTTGAATCTTTTTGTGACTTTTACTGAAGGATTGAGCATGTTTCATATTACTCAATACTCCCATTAATATGATGGAATCTGATATGGAAGGCGTTCCGGAGAATGGCGGCTTTGGTCTGAATGAAGGCAGAGAGGGGGCAGGCGCCTTTTTTACGCAGTGCAACCAAAAGGATGCATTACAAGTACCAAGGCCCTAGAACAAAAAGTATCTCAGCTGGCCGAGAGAGAAGTACGTCTATTTTGGACTGTCAATTCCTTGAGATCCTACATTGAGAGTGAACGAGTACCACGAGGGTTACGGGTTTATAAGGAGATTTCACAGTTCCCAGATGATAGTAACTTTGTTCAGATTTGGCAACAGTTACATATGGATTTCTCAATGCAGATTCTTAGAGTGGTGTTGAAAAGGAACGAGATTGAATATGCCGCTTTGTCAGAGGAATTAAAAAAAGCTAAAATGGAACTACAATCCCGTTTAAATGATAGCCAAATGCAAACATTCAACAAACGCTTGGAGAAGAAACTCGTGGTGACTCAAGCTGAGACTAAAGAAAGGAAAAGGGATAAATTCCTAAGGGATAAACAGGACTACGATATGAATAAGGTCTTCGATTGGAATAAAAAGAAACAAAGACGTAACTATCCTGCACGTCGTAAACAGACTGACTATTTGACTACTGAATCGGACTCTAGTGTCTCTGATGAGACTAGCAATAGGCCAAATACTGCGAACCCTTTGGACGGTGTATCAGAAGGGGAAGACAGAATTAAAAATCAAAACCAGAGATATGGTCGCAAGAGGAAGCAAGTCTCTTGGAGCCGCTAAAGCCAAATGAGGGATTTGAGAAAACTGATAATGTTATTATTAACCTTACTGATCTTGAATTGACACCGGACTGCACCTCAGTCCTCAATAAAGGACTGGGGTTCAGTCTAGTGGAACAATTCAACCCAGTTACCTTTGAGGTAGACTTGTTTAAATCTATCCGGAAACTTAATTTGCGTAGGATGTTTGGTATAGAGCCCAAGACAGAAAGAGTGCGTAAAGAGGGCGAGATTCCAACTACTTTAGGCCCTCTGGGTTTTAGTACTTCAGCCAATTTTAGTGAGACGGAACTGACATGTCTCGAATTATTGATGCAGGAGGATGCCCCCCAAAATGGTGACCAGGTAGAAGATGAATATGTGGTGCAGGAATTCAATGGAGGGATTAAATCTACCTTTTGTCCACCCTTGCCCGCCGTTAGTAGCCTTGCGCTCTTTCAATACCAGGTGTTGAAGGAGTTAAAGGCCCTTATTTATCAGACCTCACCCCCCCAATCTTACCAGTGGTGAGTTGAAGGCCTTACATTGGTTGAGGTCCTGTAGAGACGTCATAGTTAAACCGGCGGACAAGGGTGGAAATGTGGTACTTATGACAAGAGAATACTATGTCTCTGAGGCAATGAGGCAGTTAGAGGATACCACAGTATATGAAAAATTGAGCTGTGATCCAACTAATAAGATCTGTTCTAACTTGCAGAGTTTACTACGGAAGTATGTAGAGTTGGATGTCCTCTCTAAGAAGACTGCTGAAAGACTGCTGCCGGTGTCCCCTTCAAAACCATCGTGGTATTTTTTACCTAAGGTACATAAGAATATTGATTCTCCCCCTGGGCGCCCCATTGTGGCGGGAATTGGCTCTGCAACTGAACCCCTATCTGAATATTTAGATTGGTTATATTAGACCTCTACTAAAAGATGTCCCGTCTTACCTAAGGGACACAAATGACTTCCTTCTGTCTCTGAAATCTTTTCATTGGCAGAAGGGATATCATTTGGTCTCTTTAGATATAGAGAGTTTGTATACTCGTATCCCGCATAATACAGGGGTAGCTTCTATTAGGGAAGTATTGACGAGGACTAATAAAGGTCACAATTTTGTGAACTTTGTAGAGGAAGCTCTTTATTTTATTTTAACTAACAATACTTTCAGATTTGGGGATCAGTGGTTTAGACAAAGACATGGTACGGCGATGGGGACACCAGTAGCGTGTACTTTCGCGAACATCTTTTTAGCCTGTTTTGAGGACAGATATATTTATGCTTTGAGAAATCCATTTCTGCAATACATCCAACTGTACTCACGCAACATAGACAATGTTTTCATTGTATGGTCAGGTACAGAATCCCAGTTCAGTGATTTCGTGCACTATTTAAATGAACATAATGAAATGAACATGAAGTTCACACATAATTTTGGGAGGCAAGAATTGGAGTTCTTAGATGTAGCTGTTGTGGTGCGGGGAGATTGTGTGGTCACCAGGGGCTATAGAAAGCCCACGGCGACCAACTCTCTCCTCCATTACAACAGCTTTCATCCTCAACATGTTAAAAGGGCAGTGCCTCTTGCTCAATTTATACGCCTCAGTAAGATTAATAGTAGCCAGGATGACTATATGATCCAAGTTATGGAACTAAAAGAACGATTGATAAAAAGAGGCTACCCTATGGAGGCATTACACCGAGCGATGATGGAGGCAGCACGGTTATCACAGGATGACCTACTCTCACAGAAAACTAAGATAGAAAAATCAAAAAAGAGACAGAATAGGTTTGTTTTTTCTTTTAAGTACAGTCCTATGGCCGACACTATACGTAAAGTCATATGCAACAATTGGGATATTTTAAGTAGGGATGAGTCCCTTGGTGACATAGTGCGCCAAAAACCTATTATCGCCTTCAGGCGAAGTCATACTTTGAGGGACAAGTTGGTCCGGAGTAGATATCAGGAAAAAAGGTCAGAAACGTGGTTAAGAGATTTCATTCCACAAGGGAACCACAAATGTGGAAATTGTTCCTTTTGTAGATTTAATGTTCAACGTAGCCTGTTGAATTTTGGAGGTGTACAATACAAAGTTAACCAACTCATCACATGTAGGAGCAAATTTGTGGTATACCTGCTAATGTGTCCCTGCGGTCTCTTCTATATTGGGAAAACGATTAGACCCCTCTATGAGAGGATTAGGGAACATTTTAATTCCATAGGCACAGGTAAAGGTTGTCCCCGTGTCATTAAACACATTAGAGAATCCCATAGAGGCGATCCCAGGACATTATCATTTGCAGGTATAGAGACAGTACCACCCTCGCCTAGAGGGGGCGATAGACATTCAATACTGTTACAAAAGGAAGCCAGCTGGATCATTAAAACAAATGCCATGGGCCCGTTAGGCCTAAATGAAAAAAATGATTTAAGTACTTTTCTGTAAGCACACCTAAGGTGAATAATATGGATGTTATATGTTGGTTTTATATTATGTATCGATATAGCGACAGGCTGCATCTGCGCATGTCAGCTGAGCCACATTGTAGAGCTTAAAGGTCACGCGATTGTGTCATGACGTTGAGAGGCCCGAGGAAGCGTATCCACGCGAAACGGCCGTTGCCGCTTGTTGGTGCCTGCTACGGCGTCCTGTGCCCCTGCCATTAACATTGTTCTGTTGAGAATAAAGTGAGTATAGGACAAAATCCGGTGAGTGCCGTCTTCCTTCTACTATATTTTGTTATCTGTGGCAATCAATGGATTGAGCACCACCGGGTCCTGAAATATACTGACGGCTGCCTGTTGTGCCTTTTCTTCACATGGGAGAAGCAGTGCCATCCCACTTACCTACTTTGGTTGGAGCATTTATATAGATACACCTAAATAAAATGGGAATGGTTGGTGATATTAACTTCCTGTTTGTGGCACATTAGTATATGGGAGGGGGAAAACTTTTCAAGATGGGTGGTGACCATGGCAGCCATTTTGAAGTTGGCCATTTTGGATCCAACTTTAGTTTTTTCAATGGGAAGAGGGTCATGCATCAAACTTATTGAGAATTTCACAAGAAAAACAATGGTGCGATTGGTTTTAATGTAACTTTATTCTTTCATGAGTTATTTACAAACTTCTCTTTGTTTACAGCCATGACCATTAACACATGAGGAGTGGATAGAAATTGTGTTGATGTCTGGTGAAAGCAGTACCCGGGTCATTGCAGCAGATTTCAATGCAAGACACCCTACGAGACCACCCATCTCCCATGCTACAGTTAGCAAACTGCTTGCCAAGTTTCATGAAACTGGTTCAGTGTTGGATTTGCCAAAATGTGGACGCATGAAAACTGTCACTAATGAAGAAACATCAGTGGCTGTCCTAGCTTCATTCAGCAAGAGCCCACAGCGTAGCACTCGCCGCATGTCACTGGAGAGTGGCATCTTTTGG
>ONZH01018775.1:0-50527 GCA_900303285.1 Rhinella marina | reverse complement strand
GTGACATCACTGTGTTTATTATATCTGTACAGTGACATCACTGTGTTTATTATCCCTGTACAGTGACATCGCTGTGTGTGTATTATCCCAGTGCAGGAAGAGGTAAGTGGTCCGTGTTTGTGTGTTTGTTTTCTATTTCAGGGTCGTAAATGCAGAGGACTACATCGGATTCGGTGGAACGTCGACACTTTTTTTTTTTTTTAATAAAAATGGTCAAACAGGTCTGGGGGAGTGTTTATTTCAATAAAATATTTTATACTTGTGTGGATTTTTTACAATACTACAGTTTTAGTAATTAGGGCTATCTACAGACGGCCTGATTACTAATACTGGGCTTAGTGCTTGCGGTATGGCGGCCAGCACTAACCCCAACATCTATTACCTCGGCACCCCACCGCCACCAGGGTGCCGGAAAGCCGGGACCCGCAGGACCGGACCTTCTAAATTGAGTCTGGCTCTGGGGTGGCTGCAGGCTGGTACCATTGGCTGGGAAGGGCAATAACCGGTGCCTTCCCCTGGTAGTGTCAGGCTGCCGCTGCTGGTTGTATCTGGCTGGTGAAGGAAAAAAGGGGGGACCCCACGCCTTTTTTTTAAAAAAAAAAATAATGAAAAAAAAATGGCGTGTGGTCCCCCCCTTTTTCTCACCACCAGATACAACCAGCAGCAGCAGCCGGCACTACAGGGTGGGAAGGGAACGGTTATTGGCCCTTCCCAGCTAATGTACCAGCCTGCAGCCGCCCCAGAGGCAGACCCTCAATAGAAGGTCCGGTCCGCGGGTACCCGGCACCCCTGGTGGGCGGTGGGTGCCGAGGTAATAGATGTTGGGTTAGTGCTGGCCTTGCCATACCGGCAAGCACTAAGCCCAGTATTAGTAATCAGGGCCGTCTGTAGAATAGCCAAATTACTAAAACTGTAGTATTGAAAAAAAATACACACACAAGTATAAAATATTTTATTGAAATAAACACTCTCCCAGACCTCTGGTTGACCATTTATTAAAAAAAAAAAAAAGCTGGTCCGACTAGTCCCCGAATCCGACGTAGTCCTCTGCATTCACGACCCTGAAAATAGAAAAAACACAAACACGGACCACTTACCTCTTCCTGCACTGGGATAATACACACAGGCGATGTCACTGTACAGGGTAATAACACAGTGATGTCACCTACAGGGATAATAAACACAGTGATTCACAGTACAGGGATAATAAATACAGTGTGTCACAGTACAAAATAATAAAATCTCAGATCAACACATTGTGGCCCCATCAGACCTCAGTCAGCGTCTTGTGCCCCCATCAGACCTCAGTCACACAATGTGCCCCATCAAAGCTCAGGTCAGCGTCTTGTGCCCCAACAGAGTCAGGTCAGCGTCTTTGCCCCCAACAAGGCTCAGGTCAGCGTCTTGTGCCCCCATCAGACCTCAGTAGCTCTTTGTGCCCCCATCAGACCAGCCTCTTGTGCCCCCATCAGACCAGCCTCTTTGTGCCCCCATCAGACCAGCCTCTTGTTGCCCATCAGACTCAGATTAACACAATGTGCCCCATCGACCTCGGTCAGCGTCTTGTGGCCCCCCTCAGACCAACACGATGTGCCCCCATGTGCCCCCATCAGACCTCAGGTCAGTGTCTTGTGCCCCCTTCACTCAGATCAGCCACCCAGCCAGCCAGCCAGAACAGGTAATGATTTTTTTTTAAGTGCTGGGACTGGGTGGACTGATTGAGGGGGGTGCGGGGGCCCTGGCAGCGCGGCAGGCAGATATTAGAGCATGGGGAAACGCATTAAAGTGATGCGTGCGCCATGTTCTAAGTATCGGACTGCAAGAAAACTCGGTATCGAGCTTCGGTACCGCACTAGGTACCGAAACTGTACCGAGTTCTCGATATATCGTGCAACCCTACTCAGAAGGACCTTTCCTACATGGACACCTTCATGGTATCGCGATAGTTGGAAAAGGTCCTTCTACAGTATGGGAAATAGTCATTCCTATGTGAGGAGGCTAAATCCCATCACTCATGACATGACATGACTCATGACTTTCCTACATGACACCTTCACGGTATAGGATAGGTGGAAAAGGTCCTTCTACAGTATGGGAAATAGTCATTCCTATGTGAGGAGGCTAAATCCCATCACTGAGAAGGACCTTTCCTACATGACACCTTCACGGTATAGGATAGGTGGAAAAGGTCCTTCTACAGTATGAGAAATAGCCATTCCTAGGTGAGGCGGCTAAATCCCATAATTCAGAAGGACCTTTCCAACATGACACCTTCACGGTATAGAATAGGTGGAAAAGGCCTTTCTACAGTATGGGAAATAGTCATTTCTATGTGAGGAGGCTAAATCCCATCACTCTGAAGGACCTTTCCTACATGACACCTTCACCGTATAAGATAGATGGAAAAGGTCCTTCTACAGTATGGGAAATAGCCATTCCTCAGTGAACTGGCTAAAATACCATCACTGAGAAGAACCTTCCTACATGACACCTTCACTGTATAGAATAGATGAAAAGGTCCTTCTACAGTATGGGAAATAGTCATTCCTACTGTGAGGGAGGCTAAATCCCATCACTCAGAAGGACCTTTCCTACATGAAACCTTCACGGTATAGGATAGATGGAAAAGGTCCTTCTACAGTATGGGAAATAGCCATTCCTATGTGAGGAGGCTAAATCCCATCACTCAGAAGGACCTTTCCTACATGACACCTTCACGGTATAGGATAGGTGGAAAAGGTCCTTCTACAGTATGGGAAATAGTCATTCCTATGTGAGGAGGCTAAATCCCATCACTCAGAAGGACCTTTCCTACATGACACCTCACGGTATAGGATAGATGGAAAGGTCCTTCTACAGTATGGGAAATAGTCATTCCTATGTGAGGAGGCTAAATCCCATCACTCAGAAGGACCTTTCCTACATGACACCTTCATGGTATAGAATAGGTGGAAAAGGTCCTTCTACAATATGGGAAATAGCCATTCCTATGTGAGGGAGGCTAAATCCATTACTCAGAAGGACCTTTCCTACATGACCTTCACGATAGGATAGGTGGAAAAGGACTTCTCAGTATGGAAAAATAGCATTCCTATGTGAGGAGGCTAAATCCCATCACTCAGAAGGACCTTTCCTACATGAAACCTTCAAGGTATAGAATAGGTGGAAAAGTTCTTCTACAGTATGGAAATAGCCATTCTTATGTGAGGAGGCTAAATCCCATCACTCAGAAGGACCTTCCTACATGACACTTCACGGTATCGGATAGTTGGAAAAAGGTCCTTACAGTATGGGAAAATATCATTCCTATGTGAGGAGGCTAAATCCCATTCATCAGAAGGACCTTTCCTACATGAAACCTTCACAGTATAGGATAGATGGAAAAGGTCCTTCTACAGTATGGAAATAGCCATTCCTATGTGAGGAGCTAAATCCCATCACTCAGAAGACTTCCTACATGACACCTCATGGTATCGGATAGTGGAAAAGGTCCTTCTACAGTATGGGAAATAGTCATTCCTATGTGAGGAGGCTAAATCCCATCACTCAGAAGGACCTTTCCTACATGACACCTTCACGGTATAGGATAGGTGGAAAGTCCTTCTACAGTATGGGAAATAGTCATTCCTATGTGAGGAGGCTAAATCCCATCACTCAGAAGGACCTTTCCTACATGAAAACCTTCACGGTTATAGGATAGATGGAAAAGGTCCTTCTACAGTATGGGAAATAGCCATATCCTATGTGAGGAGGCTAAAATCCATCACTCAGAAGGACCTTTCCTACATGACACCTTCACGGTATAGGATAGGTGGAAAAGGTCCTTCTAACAGTATGGGAAATAGCCATTCCTATGTGAGGAGGCTAAATCCCATCACTCAGAAGGACCTTTCCTACATGACACCTTCACGGTATCGGATAGTTGGAAAAGGTCCTTCTACAGTTATGGGAAATAGTCATTCCTTGTGAGGAGGCTAAATCCATCACTCAGAAGGACCTTTCCTACATGACACCTTCACGGTATAGAATAGGTGGAAAAGGTCCTTCTACAGTATGGGAAATAGCCAATTCACTGTGGAATGTCTAAATCCCATATCTATGCAGGACCTCACCACTAGGGGGCAAAAAGGTCCTTCTACAGTATGGGAAATAGCCAATTCACTGTGAGATGGCTAAATCCTATAACTATGCAGGACCTCACCACTAGGGGGCCAAAAGGTCCTTACCAGTTATGGGAAATAGCTGCTATAGAGCTGGCTATTTCCCATACTGGGGAGGGACCAGGTCCTCTTACTGTATGGGATTTAGTCACAACCGCAGTACAATTGAATCTAATAGACTGCAAGATATGTAAAACCTATGATGACATCACAGGTCATGTGATCAGTGCCGTCCAATCCTGCACTAGTCACATGACTGTGACATCATCGCAGGTCCTTTGCAATTCCTGTCTTCTAAACTGAAGAGGAGAATTGTGGGGAAGAAGCTGCAGTGAGCACTGCTATATCAGAAGAGGTAAGTGAAGGGAGAAGCAGAGGGATGCTGGGAGTTGTGGTTATTTAACTGGGACTGTATGTTAGGGCAGAAGGGAGGGATGTTATTATGGGACTGTGTGTTGGAGGTGACTTGGGCAGGGTTCTGTTAGGGTACTTTCACATGGATCCACGGAACAAAAGTACAGCATGTTGTACTTTTGTTCCAGCCGCCTCTCGGCAGGGTTTGATATTCTGTGGCTGGATCCGTGGCCCGCCCCCATTACAGTGAATGTAGCAAATGGAGCGTAGTTCCAGCCCCACACGTGCACCTGCTGCAGCACGGATCCGGCGGGCTGTTCACCCACCGGAACAACCTGCTGGAGTCCCCTGCTGTAGGTGTGAAACTAGCCTTAGGCTACTTTCACACTTGCGTTGTAAGGATGTGTTTGTGAGATCCGTCACAGGCTCTCATAAACAGTCCAAAACTGATCAGTTTTGTCCTAATGCATTCTGAATGGAAAATAATCCGTTCAGAATGCTTCAGTTTTGCTTCAGTTCAGTCTCCATTCCGTTTTGGAGGCGGACACTAAAACGCTGCTTGCTGCGTTTTGGTGTCCGCATGACGAAACTGATCCAAACTGGCTATTTAAAAGATAATACAACCAGATCCATCCAGAACAGATGCAGACGGTTGTATTATCACGACGGAAGCGTTTTTGCTGATCCATGCCGGATCCAGCAAAAACGCTGGTGTGAAAGTAGCCTTATTTACATTGGACTGTGGCGTGGAGTGATGTTATTTACACGGGACTGCATGTTGGAGGTGGATGTGGGAAAGAAGTGATGTTATTTACATGGGACTGTCTGTTGAAGGCGGCTGTTGGAGGGAGTGATATTTACATAGGACTGTATGTTGATGACGGCTATGGGAATGATGTTATTTACATGGGACTGTATTTGGAGGGGGCTGGAGAGATGGTGTGATTTATATAGGAGGGAAATAGCTTTATTTACATGGGACTGTATGGTGGAGGGGCTGAGGAATTATAATTTCTGAGGACACTAAAGGGAGGACTATAACTACAGTGGGCATTATTACAGTAGGGGGAGCGATATAAATACTGGGGGCACTATAGGGGTATTATAAATCCAGGGGACATTAGGCGTTCTTATTACTACTGGGGGCTCTATAAGAGAGACTTCTAGATCTGCCTTATTTCTACTAAGAGCACTATGGGGGCCTTATTACTACTGGGGGTCTGTACAGAGCTTGATTACCACTTAGGGAACAATTGGGGGCCTTATTACTACTGGGGGCTCTGTGAGGGCATTATTAATACTGGAGGACTCTTCTACTAATGGGGACAATCTTGGGGAGCATTATCAGTGCTGGGGTCACTGTAGGGTGCAGTGTTACTAATGAGGGAATTACCACTGGTAGGACTATTACTATGGGGGGCACTGATATTCCTTCAGCATAGTATTTGGGGGTATCGGGGAGCACAGTGAGCAGCAGGATAACACTATGGGGACTCCAGGTTGGGGGATGATGATAGAAATGTGAGGAAGATAAGATGTCTGTGTGTCACACTCTGCAGAGACGAGGCTGAGAGAAGTTGTCCGGGCTGAATGGAGAAGATGATGACAGAGAAGATCTACATCACAGAAGACGTCAGTTGGGAGGCACAGGATGTGAGGTATGTGCTGCTGTTGGGACGAGGGTCGACATAGAGAATTGCACCATATTCATTTGGGTTTGGGCCCCGGATCTTTTGAGACCCTAGCAACGCCCCTGGCTCTTTATGATTGTATTACTGAGGGTCCCTCTACTGGGAGCCTTTCCTGTCATGTCACTTTCACTTGATTTGGGTCTGCTAAGTGTCGGTGGAGCAGCCTGGCAGCTTATGTGTAAGTTTATGTTCCCTTTTTGTGCCTCCTTCCACAAAGCCCTCATATGCTTTGAACCTTTTTATCCCTCCAAATGGTTAGAATTATGTCCCTAAATGTCAAGGGCCTTAATTCGAATTTCAAGAGGTGTATAGCCTTGAGAGAATTCAGTCGGTCAAAAGCCGATATTATTCTTCTCCAGGAAACCCATCTGACCTCAGAGGGCGCGTTTGCCTTTGCAAAACATTGGTTACCCCGGGTATATATAGCCTCTGCTGACTCTAAATCAGCAGGTTTTGCTATGCTCTTATCCAGATCCTGCCCCCTTCAGGTAGATAAAGTTTGCACGGACCCCTTAGGACGCTTTGTAATCCTTCAGGGAGTCCTACATGGTCGGCCAATACAGCTCTGCTCCCTTTATGCTCCAAATTCCAGTCAGCTTACTTTCCTCTCTTCCCTTCCCTCTACTTTTAATTCTGCTAGGGGGATGATACAGCTTATTGGTGGAGACTTCAATGTTCCATACTATAGACTATCCACTCCCCCGACGCTGCCTAGTGCCCAGGTTAAACGCCTCTCTAGAGGATTTAGAAAACTGGTCCGAAAATACTCCCTGTATGATCTATGGAGGGTTGACAACCCCACGTCCTGACAGTATACCTTCTACTCCGTACCCCATTTAACGCATTCCAGGCTGGATTACTTTTTTGGGAATGTAATGGCCCTAAGGTCTCTATCTGAGGCCACGATAGGTCCGATATCATGGTCAGATCATCCTTCCATTCATGTTGAGCTTCAGCTTTCTGCTGCTTCCTTGAGACAACCTCACTGGCGGCTTAACAGCACCCTTTTACAAAATCCGACTACCCGTGCTCAATTACGTACCTCTTTGGCCCAGTACTTTGCGGAGAATGGCCCGACTGCGCCGTCTGGGGGGGTGCTGTGGGAGTCCCACAAGGCTGTGCTGAGGGGGATATGTATTTCCCTCTCCTCAACTTAAAGATAGATCCGCGGCCTCCACTCCTCATGCGATTAAGGATCAGCAGGGGATCCTCCAGTACCACCCCAACACGGTCGCATGGATATTCCACCATTATTATTCTACCCTGTACTCTCTCCCTTCTACCCTACCAACAGACGAGGTGAAACGTAATGCCCTCCTGGATGAATTCTTTACAGAATGTCAATTGCCCTCTCTCTCTCCTGCTGCACTGGCCCATTTGAACCAACCTATCTCAGCGGAAGAGATCGCAGACGTTATCTCCGCTCTACCTAAGGGAAAATCACCTGGACTGGATGGGCTTTCCTACTCTTACTTTAAGACATTTGGGGAGATTCTGATCCACCACATGACGGCGCTGTTCAATGGGTTTCTGCAGGGAGAGGAGATTCCTAACACTATGTTAAGCTCGTATGTAACAGTCATTCCTAAACAGGGTAAGGATCCGTCGGAATGTGCTAGTTACCGTCCTATCAGTCTTTTAAACTCTGATTTGAAGATCTATACCAAATTGCTAGCAAATAGACTAAATATGTGGCTCCATCACCTGGTCCACAAAGACCAAGTGGGATTCGTTGGATTTCGCCAGGCAGGTGATAATACCAGGAGGGCGGTCGACTTGGTGGATGTCGCGAATAGGGAAGGAGGGGAGGCCCTACTGCTTAGCTTGGATGCGGAGAAAGCATTCGATCGCTTAAATTGGGACTTCATGTTTCGATCACTGCACCATTTTGGTTTTAAGGATCCTTTCTTGACTACTTTGAGGTGCCTCTATTCCTCCCCTTCGACGATTGTTCGCCTCCCATGCCTCATGCCCACTCTCTGCCTCTCTCAATTCACAATGGAACGCGACAGGGGTGCCCGCTGTCGCCCCTTCTGTATGTCCTTAGTATTGAACCTTTAGCAGCACTTATACGCAATACTCCGGACATACAGGGAATTCTGGTGCGAGACAAATCGTTCACTATTTCCCTTTTCGCAGACGATGTCTTACTTACTCTAACTAACCCTTTTATCTCACTCCCGAATCTCCATTCTGTCTTGGACAGATATAGCAGATTGTCCGGCTATAAGATTAATGCCTCAAAATCTGAAGCCCTCCCTATTAATATTGGCCCGAGAGGCTTGCTTTACAGCAGAGGGAATTTCACTACACATGGCGTACTCAATCCATCAAATATCTGGGCATCAATATCACCCCCCCGTTATTCTGACTCATATAAGGCTAACTTCCCCACCAATAATCAAAGAAGTCCATTCTCTATTGGCAAAATGGAAGTCTCTCGCAATCTCATTGCTTGGTCAGATTGCGGGTATCAAGATGTCCATTCTCCCTAAATTCCTGTACCTCTTCGGGACCCTTCCAGTGGGGGTGCCAGTGACAGTTCTTCGCTCCATACAATCCTGTTTCGTGAGGTTCGTCTGGAATTACAAGAGACACAGGATCTCCATGCGGACCATGATGGCACCTGTATTCAGGGGTATTATTACTTGGCGGCCCACCTGAGACTGATAACGTCCTGGTCGACTTTTCACTCCTATATTAGGTGGACGAAGATAGAGAGGCTGTGGCTGGCACCTACCCATTTAGGAACTCTGATATGGGGCATACCTGTAGCAATACCCTCTTCTGCTCTTCTTGGCCCAATGTTTCACTAGGGAAATATGGCTTAAAAATAGAATAAAATATAATATGGCCGCGTTACAATCCTCTCTCTCTTTTTCTATATACTCCTCTTCTTCCGGGAAGTTGTGAAGCCAGAATGGTGAGGCCTTGGTCAGGAGCTGGGCTGTATCGTTTGATCGACTTGAGGGACCCATTAACGGGGAAGACCTACACTTTCCAGGATGTTCAGGAGAAGTACGCATTACCCGTGTCTCTGATGTTTCAGTTTTGTAAGGTGATGGGTTACTGTAGGGAGGTACTGGGTTCCCTAACGATCCATTTGAGCGCTTATGTACTCGTATTCCATCCTCTAAGGGCCTGATCACTGAAATTCACCAAATACTTATGTCTTTTGACTATCCTGCTGGTTTCAAGCACTCATATATGTTGAAGTGGGAGGAGTGGTTACAGAGGGAGCTCCCAGAAGAGACGTGGCAGACTATATGGCGGAGGGCCCACATTAGCTCGTCCTCAGTTACATATAAGGAGAATCAATTGAAACTCCTGATGTTTTGGTACCACACTCCAGCACAATTGCATGCCATGAATCCGGATGTTCCGGATCTTGGAGATGCTCCTCACCACAGGCCTCTCAGTTTCATATATTCTGGTCCTGCCCGATTTTGAATCCCTTTTGGAGTGCTGTGAGACACATGATAAGAATTATTTTAGAGGTTTCCCTTCCTAATGACCCACTTACTTTCTTGCTGAATGTACCGCCACCTTCTTTACGGGGTAAGGGTGCCAGGCTGCTCCTCCTTCATATATTAACTAACATATTTTTGCGGTCCTATAGACTTTAATGGGGCCACGTCCTGATTTCACTGACAAGTATAGGACATGTTTCATTTATTTTGTGGAGCTGTGGAATGGAAGAAAAGGACACCATAGAAGTAAATGGGTCAGCATCTAATCCGCAAAAAAACGGACAACATACGGCCGCCTTAATGAGCCCTAAGTGCCATAGTGACTTCATAAATGTCAACCGCATAAGTGCCACCAACTGTGTCCCTGTAAGTGCCATAGTGACTCTATAAAATCAACCACAAAAATGGCATAAGTGCCACTCATTGTGTCCCCGTACATGCCATAATGACTCTATAAATGTCAACCAAATAAGTGCCACTGATAGGGTCCCTGTAAGTGCCATACAGGGTTGCCCACCAGAATTTTTCTTTTTTTCTGGACAATTTATCCCAGAATCACAGACAGCCAACATTTTTTAAGGGACACATTGAAAAACTATAAAGAATGATAGAGATTATAAGTAATGCTTGTTTGTAGCTCAATATACTGATAAGAACTCGTTACCAGCATTTACTGTGAGCTGTAAAATAATTATAATTACCAACAAAATAATGTAATCGAGAACCACCAGCCTCAAAAAATCATGGACACATCTATTTTTTTAACGGACAAAGGAAAAAAAGTTGCCCATTTACGGACTGTCCAGAAATTTCTGGATGATTGGCCACCCTAGTGCATTCCATAAATGTCAATCACAAAATCCCTGTAATAGCATTTCTTTTATGGGAATTTATTGTGAAGGTAATACATGGAGTCAGTTTTGCTTGAGTCTGTGCTGACATACAATACTTGGTCTCACATTTCTTAAAGAAAAGTCACAGTGATAAATGCGGAGTGAAACTACAGTCATTAACATAGTTAACCACACTCCCTATCCCACCCACTTTTCAACACTGGAGTGAGTGGTGTAAAAAGGAATGAAGTTTCAAATCTTTGCACCAGTAAGGGCTTGTTCACACATCAGTTATTTGATCAGTTATTTCCATCAGTTACTGTGAGCCAAAACTAGGAGTGAAGCCTCCACAGAGATAAGGTATGATGGAAAGATCTGCACCTGTTCTGTGTTTTGGCTGACAATAACTGATGGAAATAACTGATCAAATAACTGATATGTGAACAACCCCTAAGCCCAAAAAGTTGCAAACCCCTATTAGAGACAGAATTCTGTTTTTTAGAGCACAGTGATGAGCAAATGCATT
Organism: Rhinella marina; assembly: GCA_900303285.1. Taxonomy (NCBI): domain Eukaryota; kingdom Metazoa; phylum Chordata; class Amphibia; order Anura; family Bufonidae; genus Rhinella; species Rhinella marina. Next base: position 39,493 of record ONZH01018775.1, on the reverse strand, counting down.
CTAGGCTAATTGGACTGGCCTGAATTTTCTAAAAATTTGAGTTGCCTCTGATACCATCTTTGGGGATGCGACTTGGGCTAATTTTGGAGAGGTAGAAGGAGAGAGGGGAGAGTAAGGCCCCATTCACATGTCCGTATTTTGCATCCGCATCCGTTTCCGCATTTGCGGACAATTATGCGGATAGGATGCGGATCCATTCATTTCAATGGGGCCGCAAAAGATGTGGACGGCACAAAGTGTGCCGTCCGCATCCGCACTTCCGTTCCGCGGCTCCCGAAAAAAATAGAACATGTCCTATTCTTGTCCGAATACACGGACAAGAAAAGGCATTTCTATTATGTGCGTTCCGCAAATTGCGGAATGCACATTGCTGGTGTCCGTGTTTTTTTGCGGATCCAAATTGCGGATCCGCAAAATACGGATGTGTGATTGGGGCCTAAGAAAGAGACAAAAAATAGCAATAAAGAAAAAGTGAGAAAAAAGGTCAAGTTTGCTTTTTTAAAACCTTCTTACTGGGAAAAATTGTTGCCCATCTATAATACCCTGGGCATGTGGTAAAATGGTGGTCGACAAATGGACATTCTTTTGGCAAATTAGGGCTCGTTCACATCACCATTATGGATTCCGTTTTTGTTTTCCGTTATAACATGGTTATAATGGAAAATAAGTGAATCCATAAGACGGAAGTTAACACTGAAGCCTTTAAGAGGCATTTCGTTTTGATCCTTCATAATACAAGTCTATGGGCAGCATAATGGAGTCCAGTCATGCATAACGGAAACCAGACGGATCCGTTATGCTGCCTATAGACTTATATTGTGATGGAATGCAAAACGAAAGCCATTAAAAGGCATTCCGTCATAATAGAAGTCTATAGATATCATAACGGATCCGTCTGGTTCCCTTTATGCAGAAAGGAAAAAAAGTCCCGTTGACAGGACTTTGTTTTTCATCTTGAATAACGGGAACCTGATGGATCCGTTTTGATTCCCATAGACTTCTATTATGACAGATCAAAACAGAATGCCTTTTAATTGCTTTCGTTTTGACTTCCACCTTATGGAGTCCGTTATTTTCCATCATAACCAATGGGGCCACCACCTTATGTGTCACCCCCTATTCCTCATAGATTGTAAGCTCTGCCGAGCAGGGCCCTCACTCCTAGTGTCTCAGTTGTATATTAGCCAGTCATTTTTGTATTGTACAAGAACCCGATGACTTTGTAAAGCGCTGCGGAATATGGTGGCGCTATATAAATAAATATTATTATTATTATAACCATGTTATAACAGAAAACAAAAACGGAATCCATAACGCTGATGTGAACAAGCCCTTAGATATACAGTACATGAGGAGACTTTAACTTCCACAGATGTGGTATGAACCTAGTCCTATCAATATACATGCAGTAGATTTTAATTTGTCATCTATCAGTTTCTTTTGTACAGTACATAAAACCCTGGACTACCACATTGAGATATCACAGCACAATGCAGCAAATAACAATCCTAAGGGTCCATTCACACGTCAGTATTTTTCTTTTCCAGATTTTCGTTCCGTTTTTTTGCGGATCTGTGTTTCCGCAAAAACCTTCCATTTTTACCAATTGTACATCCACATCCATTCCGTTTTTCCGCAAAAAAACAGAAGGAGGAATATATGTTGGTAGGGTATTTCTTTCTATTTCCTGGAAACGGATCCGCAATTGCGGATGACATATTGATGCATTCCGCATATCATCCTCATTTTTTTACAGACCCATTGACTACAATGGGACCACGGACCACATAATGCAGACAAAAGTAGAACAAGCTCTATCTTATTTGCGTATCCGCATAACGGAACGGAACAATGGATGTGGACAGCACACAAAGTGCTGTCCGCATTTTTTGCGGAGCCATTGAAATGAATGGGTAGGCATTCCGTTCCGCAAATTTGCAAACGGATGCGGATTAAAAGATACGGACGTGTGAATGTAGCCTAACTCTGCTATGTACCTTTTTATTTTACAAAAATTCTTCATGCATGACCTTTCTTCTCTTCCTATAGACTGCTCGATGATATTTGTGAATTTTTGCTTATAGTTTAGATCACTGCTCTTTGTTCATGCCATAAGAGACATCATTCACTCTTCATCTTTGGCTAAATGCACAGGTAATACCATAGTACTTATCAAAGTCACAAATTATCCCAATGTAAAATATGATTTTCTTGTACAGGCCTCTGAGAGCTGCAGGAGGCATCATTAACAAACCGATGGAGAAATCACACACAAGACGCCAAGAAAAAAAAAATCCTTTTTCCATTTTCAGAATTGGCCCAGCAAATGAATGAGGCATTTCTACTAATGAGGACTCTGCTTTACATCCAATCAATACGTTCAGGTGACTTATTGTTTCCAGACAAGTTTGTCCTCATCACTGATAATTAAGACTGAGGCTGGTGCAATTTGTTAATGAGTTGGAAACAAACAATATTAGTAAGGCCCCGTTTGGCTTCTTCTCATACAATTGAATAAAATTACACATTTTAAAATTTGGACCGTATACTCACTTTGTTTCATGTACTAAGAGGCATATGCATGTATAAGATGTATGTATAAGCCTCTGTTTGCACCTCATCTTTTTAACTGCATTTGGCATATGCACCGTGAATGCTCATGGTGGTGCATTCATGACGGCGGTATTGGTTTATTCCGCTCACCCCTTCTCATACTTACCTGACCAATACTGTACCTCGCTACAACCTTGCCACTAACCCAATTATCTCAGCTTTAACCTTACTCAACCCAATCCTCTTTGTATAAACGACACGGACACTATAGTTTGGATTAATGTCGGCCACAGCAGCCGTTTTATTTTATATTAACAGACCTTAATTAACATTAATATATAACTCATATGCAACAGGCATATGAAAACAATCCCAATAATCCATATGTATAACATATATATAACTTCCCACACAGGAGGAGGTCCTTGAAGCCCCAAACTTAAAGAAGAAAATTCCCCAGTAAACATTTTCCTACCCATCTGCTGTGACCAACCCACCCAAGCCAATCACTCCACTACGTCTCCAACAATCCGCCCCTGCCACTCCAACGATATTTATAAAAAAGGGAGGGAGGGTGGGAGCTTCTGCGGTGTGCCCAAAATGGCTACCGCTGCTTTTCCCGCCACTCCTTAAATACCTCCCCTTTTCCACACACCCCCCTTTCCCCTGTTATTCAAATTTCCCCAATCCCCTCCACAGGGGGTACCACCGGGGGAGGGAGGGGTTCACTAACACAAACCCCCATCATGCCCCGCCTCCCCTATGGCTCTGCCCCGGTCCGGCTCCCTCTTTATATGTAGTGTAAGGGATCGCTCTCTCTCAGGGGGTCACAATCACAAATCTTCCGACACACAGGGGGTTTTAACATCCAACTAGTGCTTTATTTTCACTCTTTAGCACTAACACACACAAAAACACTCAAACACCTGCCCATCTACCTAATACATGTGATGTCTCTATCTCACCTATAGAGCGCCAGTCACACACGGTATTCAATCCGGCTTCCTCAGCTGTATAGTCCAGCAGCCTCCTGGCTGTGACCTCATCAGCACCTTTGGGGGGGAGTTAGTCCAGTAGTCCTCCTGACTCTGACTCCTGACTCTATCCATAGGCATCGCTGGGCCCCCCAAACTTCAGGCTTTACAAAGCCTTGTGGCCCCTCAGCCCTCCTGGCTGAGACTACACAGGGCCTCTGCAGGCTCCAACCTCTCAGGCTTCCTCAGCCTTTCTCTCTCACAGACTTCCTCAGCCTTGTGGCCTCCCAGCCCTCCCTAGCTGGGACCACACGGGCCCTCTCCAGGTCTGTTCCCTGGGGCCCTCTCTCTCCCCCACTCTCTTACACAGAGGATATTAATATTTGGCCTGTGACCCTGACCTGGCATCCTCATTTGAGAATGGCACAGTAACTGAAACAAGAACAAGAACAGAACAGTTCAAAGAAATAGAACTTTGCTCCGGTTGGAGCAATAAGCAGTTTAAGGTAGTTACCGTCTCCGTTGGGCATTCAACTTAGTGTTTACAGTATTTATGGACATACAGCTTGGTGGTTAAAGTCTCTATGGATGTACAGCTTGGTAGTTACAGTCTCTATCAAGACATAAGTTGGTGATTACAATCTCTATGGACACATAGCTTGATAGATACAGTGTCCATTGGGCATTCAGCTTGATGGTTACAATCTCTTTGTACAAACTGCTTGGTGGTTAAAAGTAACGGCACACAACCTGGTAGGACAATCTCCAGGAACATGCTAGATGTAGTCTGCTTGTAGAATGCACACAACCTTCTTCTCACTAGTCGCAGAAGGTTCTTCCTGACAGACCCGTTAAAGCAGCAGTCTGGAGTGGTCAAGGTCCAGAAAGCAGTCAACAAGCAGGATTCTTAGGGCTTCTGCCAGAGACAAATGTTGAAAGGGTCCAGCTCTTCTTCTCAGATCCCCTCTAGTTGCCACCTGCATTCTCAGTCCCAAATATACTTATCTTGCACCTGACAGTTCTCTTGGTACTTCACACACTTTACTGCTCTCCAAGCGCAAGGCAATCAAGACACCTCGCTATGTACTGTGGCTAAACCCTGTTGTGAACACCATGCGTGTAAAGCTCCTGCATCTGCACAAATGACCAGAGACTATGCCAGCACTTTTATCTGCTGCCTACAGTGCAAAATAACATTAACATTTAAAGTACAGTAATAAAGGCATTTAACAGCACATAAACATAAGATTTTTTTACACAGCATAAATGGGCTGTTAGTTTTACTGGTGTATCAACACGTCAAGTGCACAACCCCCTTACCTCTGTTCTTGAAGTTTGATAAATGTACAAATGTACCATCATAGACCATATCTGTGGATATAGAAGTACTGTAGGAAGATGATGCTCAATCTCACTTTTAAAAACTGAAAGGGGTTATCCGAGTTATATTTATTGATGACCTATCCTCAGGATAAGTCATCAATATCAGATCGGTGGGGGTCCGACACCCGGCACCCCCGACGATCAGCTGTTTGAGAAGGAGGTGTGCAACGTGCCAGCGCTGCCTCCTCTTCATTGTTTACCTGCTTGTCGTAACATACGTAGCGTTGAGCAGGTGTAATTACACTCAAGCCATCCCATTCATTTCAATAGGAGGGCTTGTTCCTATACACTTGTATACTACAGAGCCGTCCCATTGAAATGAATGGGGCGGCTTGGGTGTAATTACACCTGCTCACCACTACTCATGTTACGGCGAGCATGTTAACAATGAAGAGGGGGCAGCACTGGTACGGTGCGTGCCTCCTCCTCAAACAGCTGATTGCCGGGGGTGTTGGGTGTCGGACCCCTGCCGATCTGATATTGATGACCTATCCTGAGGATAGGTCATCAATAAATATAACTCGGAAGACCCCTTGAAGGACAAAGCTGACAGTGGGTTGTAGGAGTAATAGTTTTAGAAACATTGGCGGTAACAGGTGTCGGAACCCACTGATCTTGCGGTGCAGTGACTTGTCTGTAGAATAGGATATCAATATCTAAAAGATGTGGTAGCAGGCGGTTGCACAGATGTTGGCTGTGGACTAGCACTGTAGACATAATAACAGGGGTGCTCACTGTGAGATACATTTGGGTATGACTCCACTGTTACTTTGGTGGTCTGTGTCCGTTACTGCCCCACTATTTCTATTAGGAACATTTTTCATTGAACTACTACTACTCCCAGTTTAGCCATTACCACCATTCCCCTCCTCATCTCGCTTTGCGTTTTGCTGCCCAGCTGTTTCTAATTACTAGTTACATTAACTCTAGTCATATATGCAGTGCCACCCTCTCACTCCTTGCCTGAGCAATTAAGGTTCCTAGCATGTTAGCTCCTTGCTAAGCTTTTGTTCTCTGTTGTCTGCCCATGTGCCAAACTTGCCTGTTTACTGTTGTGATCCTCTGCTTCCAGCCCTGACCTCAGGCCTGTTTCTCAGATTTACATGTACTCTGCCTGCCCTGACCTTGGCCTGGTACTGACTACGTGTTTTGCCTTGCACCGGTCTTTGTAACCTCTGTGGGTCAGCTGTCAACTACACCGGGACTACTCCGAGAGGTAGAGCTCTGGTGGTTCCCTGCAATGAAGTCAATTCTTGGCTCTGACAACTTGATGCCAACTGCTGTAGAGGAACTAAAAATATTAGCCTAAAACACACAACCAATACAAAAAGCAGACCCTTAGAGGGCACTCTGACAGGATGTAAAATACAGGCGAATAGTCCATTGCGGATTTGGCTGTGGATCCACTGTCAAATTTGCAGCAAAAACTGCAGCAAAAACATAATAATTTACAATTATTTACAACTGAATTACAATTAAACATAAGCAAAATTATGAAAAATTTGATTCTGCTGCAGAATTTCATGAAGACATTTTTGTCACAAATCACAATACTTCGATTCACTCGAGACTTATTATCATGCAATTTTTACGACCGAAATTGCTGTGGATTTCTCTTTCTCCATTGCGAGGGGTGAAATCTGTAGTGGGAATCCACAGCATAAATTTATGCTGCAGATTTCGAATCTGCACTGCAGGTCAGTTCACGGTGCAGACCTTTTATACAGGTGGATGATATTTCTTAAAATTTTAGCCACTTTGTTAATACTGTACAACAGTAAATCTGTGGCGTATCCACCAAGGGCAGACCTACTCTTATTCATAAAAACAAAAGAGAATGAAATCGGTGTCAGATGGAAAGGCAACACCTGGTGCTAGTAATGTCCTCCCTATATCAGTGCTCTCCAGGCAGTGGCTCAGGAGTCACATGCAGATATTAAGCCTTCTGCACATTGCTTCGTAGGTCTTGGCAGATGCCAATACCCTTGTGCACCAGTGACACCTGAGATATCATGGCATTACTGAGCCTTGGCACGAGGTAAGAACCATTATCACTGATTTGGCTGAGACACCACAGTCGGTTGTGTCGAGCTGGACTTTGCACCCGGACATTATCAGGTATAAAATTTCACTCTAAACCCAAAATGGTTCCAGTAGGTGTGTCAGCAGAAGAGATGAAGACGCAGTCTAATGCACCATCCTAGTAGTAGATGCTAATAACAACACTTGATAACATTAGACATCAATTCATATTCCATTACAGCGAAGCAAGAGGGGAAATTTATGTACTTAATGAATCTGGATCTTCGCCTGCAGAGAGGGAGGGGAGCTGAGAAACACTGTGTGTTTGTAGTGACACCATGCAAATTAATATTAATCTAATCTCACAAAACTAATGTGTATTTGCATATATAATTACACTATCTAGAAATGCATTATACATGTAATTAAGAATGCTGGGTGTATGACAGTCACAATCTCACTTTGATACTAGAGAACAAGTTAGATTTTTCAGTCAGATACAAGCAGCATGATTTTTAATAACATGTACATTGCAATGATCTTTTACCAAAGTAAATGTCAAAAAAAAAACAAAAAACAGTCTGCAGCCGAGAATGGCTTCTGCTTAACAAGTAGATTGTTAATAATTCAACGCTATGTACAAAGTAACTGCAGCAAACAAATAGGGAATGTGTTAGACGCACAGGACTTTAATTAGGAATCACCAAATATTTGGTATCCGATATTACTCAGGGTAAGTGAGTAATAATACACTTAACTTCCTTAGGAGTAGCAGGAAAAAGTGTGCAAACCATGGAGGCAACCCTTTAAGCTGATGTGGGGATTGGTGAGAGGGGGCTGCAGCACAAGTGGCAAACAATTCAGAAAAGGCATACCATTAGCTGAGGGATGAGAAACCCATCCCAAGGTCATAAAATACATTCCCTACAAACAGACAAGCCTTGGCCACCTTCACACACCAAAACCAGGTGCAGGTCCAAAGCAAAAAACAAAAAAAATATAAAAAATAAAATCATTATACTGTTTCTCTAGATTCCAGTCCTGGTTTTGGCTCAGGAATACTGATGTAAAATACTGACCAAATGCTGACAATGTGAAAGTGGCCTTCCATGCTCTTTAAAGGAGTTATTCAATGCTTATAATGACCCCCAGAATGCCTGGGCCCCTCCTCTAGAGCATAGTTACCTGCTCCCCAGCACACGTGTCCCTCCGGATCCCTGCACGGTCTTCACTACATCTCCTCATGGATCAAAACATCCGGTGACAGGGGAGCAGCCAATAGCAGGCCCTGACAGTGACCAGTCTCCTTAGCACCACCCGCGATGCTAGGGGGGCTGATCACCGTTGCGGCCTGCTGTTCGCTGCTCCCCCGGCACTGGATGTTTTGATCCACGCAACGGGGAGATACAGCGGCGGGCCGTGCAGGGATCTGTAGGGATGCTGATGCCAGGGAGCAGGTAAGTATGCTTTAGATAAGGGGCCCAGGCATTGGGCCCCTCATCTAAAGCATTGGATAACCCCTTATAGGCATTGGATAACCCCTTTAAGCCATAGAGAGCATCTATGTAAGAGCACAGACCAGCCTTTGTTTTGAAGGTAGTCCGGAGTGAAGGTAAGCAAATTTTCTCTCTCTTTCTAAAAATTCTCCGAAATCGAATCTGAAGAATTTCTGATTGTAACACATTGAAATTATTTGAAAAATGTGGATTGAATTTTGATTCTAAACTATCAATTCTTTCTTCTCTACTTTGACACCATGTTAATAATACAGGTGTATTTGGGACTGAAAACATTTTTTTGTAATAGGTTTTTTTATTAACCATTTTGCTTCAATTGGCTTCTGCAGCTTCTATATTTACCAAAGATAGCAGACTGGAGAATGGCATTCTGTGATAAATCCTTCAGACTGGATATCTCAAAGTGTGGTCTTCAGTCCTTCCCTTCACTCCTGAAAGATTTTCTAAGCTGAATTGTGACCAAATTAAAGTTCCACTTTGATTTGATCATGAACCAAGCATACTGTAGTTCATGCAGAAGAGGAGAGAAGGGCTGGAGAATGAGCTTTCAGACATCCAGTCTGGAAACTGCCTTCTACAGTCTGCTAGGTACTGTGAAACATAGAAGCTGCAGAAATCAAACACAGTAACAGTTTTAATGCAAACCTAATACAAAAAAAACATTTAGCCAAGAAAACATCTTTAAAAACTCATTCGCACATCTGCATTGTGTCAGTATTTTGCATTAGTATTTGTAAGGCAAAACTAGAAATGGCACTTAAATAGAAAAAAATAATGGAAGTGTTTTCACCTTTTCTGTGTTTTGTGCACACTCCAGGTTTTGTCTTAAAATTCTAAACAAAATGTATGTGTAGGCTATGATTTATTCCCCATGTTATATATGTGCTTTTTTATGAACATGGAATATTTTTAATGCACAGCATGTTCCAACAGATATGTATGTGTGCTGTTTTTAGTCAATGTAGTTGAATTTAGAAATGCATGTACCATTTTTTTCAGTAACATTACAAATGCAGAAACAAAAAAACTGAATACAGAACAAAAGTGGATGCAATATGAAAACAAAAATGGAACATATTGTATAAAAGACCCTTATTGTGCATCCATATTTGATCCACCCTTTCATATGCAAGTGAGAATGAAAGCTATGGGTGTGTTTACTTTTAGGCTAGGGCTACACGGCGACACCTGTCGCGGCCAGGATCGCTGAGCAGCAGGGATCCCATAGAAATAAATGGGATCGCCGCGGCAGTCACAAGAATTCCAGCCGTGTTGGATTTTTTGCGAATGCCGCCGCAATCCCATTCATTTCTATCAGATCCCCACCGCTCAGGGATCCTGGCCGCGACAGGTGTCATGCGACTAGTGTCACCGTGTAGCCCTAGCTTTATTATTCGGGTGGGGGTGCCAAATGCTGGTTAACTGGAGTTACAATATAATTTATAATAGGATCATCACAAGACAACCGTCAATATGTTTTGTTATGATATTTTATTATTCCCATCTAGAGAAGGGTCCTCCCACTTTAGACTCTTCCACTTTGGGCAATGTAAAGCTGCTAATAGTAGCAATAAAGCTAGCCCTACTACGGTATTTAGGCAAATGCTCTTTTTGCTGGCAGATATCTCTTTTTAATCCCCTCCATTCATGTATGTTTGGTTTTCATGAGTAGAGAGGAATAAGCCCCCAGATATGATCAGACATGTTGGCTGATCTTTATTTCTCCTATCATCTTGGGTCTCCCATATGCATTAGATGGTTTCTGGTCCCACCAAAATCAGGTTTGGCCAAAAATTGAATATGATGTGTATGGTCAGCCTACTCTGGTAGACCTTACCAGCCATTCTACTCTAGGAGGATTTCATGATGAAACAATCCCTTTAAATACTTCAGCAGTGAATTAACACATTGGGGTGGGGGTGGGGTTAATTATTCCTCAATATCAGTTTTCTTCCATACAGAAGTTGCAAACACTGTGTTTGCAACTTTCTAAACACCTCTGTGCCAAAACTTTTCGAAGTAGTGTTTCTACAATGTCCTTGCTACTTTCCAAAAAGTGGGTCATGGAGGGATTGGTCATGGAGGGATTGGGGCCAGCAGCCCTGACATTCATGATATAAAACTGAAGACAGAAATCTATGATATCTAGGAGGTTACTGTAGATTTCAATCTAACGTATGGCCTGCTGGAAGAGGCACCATACCTATGACTAAGCCTGTGTCTTGGCATAAATTAGGCGCATTCTGCACAGGAGAAATCAAGGCTGCTGAAGAAAACACCGGTCTTCATATATGGCCCCTATACTGTAGGTTCATGTCTTCTTCCTTTCATTGGAATTAACCTTGTGCATCCTAGGCTGCATCATGAAATTCCATGAACCTGGGTAACAAGAGGTTAAAGGCACAAAGTCCATCAATTCTCCACTAAAATATACTAATTTATATTTTGGTACATTGCCAATGTACAGCATTATGTTTAATTTCATTTTCTTCCACTTTCTACATTTCCCCGTGTCTTGAAACAACATGATTTATGATTGAGCCCTTAATGCAAGTTGGCAGCCGGCTACAGACAGAAGATTTTCATACTCTCTGCAGCTTCAACTATTTTCCTCCCTCTTTGTGAGAGCACAAAACAGGTTTGTCTTTTGTCGCCCTCATTAAAGCTCCCGGCTTCCATTTAAAGGTTTTATGAGAAATAGATTTGCCACTTCAAACACCCCAACAATATGATTCTGCATGTCAAGTTGTTAAAAGCAAATAAGGAATGTAGACAAATTACATTTTACGAGCCTCCTCATCCTCCAGCAACTCGGGCTCCGTGCATTCTGATACTCAAGCATTTGTGTAGGCTTGTTTCAATATGTGATACAAAGAACTTGAGAATATTTCAAATCTACTAAAACCAAGGACGGTGGAGCATCGCTGTATGAGCTTTTGCTGCTAGATTCTGAACTGTTCCTCTTTAGCATACCTCCAAATAATGAAAAGGATTACCTGCATTAGAATATTACAGCAGAGCAAAACCCCCTATCATATCTCCATTCGTTTGTACAAGTCGAATAAAACTCAGCTTCCATGATGTCATTCTCTTTGTTATTCCTATTTCAGCAGTGGTTTATGTGCAAGGACAAACAGATTAAAAATATATTTTTATATAATAAAGTCTATACAGAAATTTTCATAAGAATCCTATTCTGCACTATTCTTAAAGGGGTTATCCGAGTTATATTTATTGATGACCTATCCTATCCTCAGGATAGGTCATCAATATCAGATCTGCGGGGGTCTGATACCCGGCACCCCCGCCGATCAGCTGTTTGAGGAGGAGGCACACACCGTGTCAGCGCTGCCTCCTCTTCACTGTTTACCTGCTCGCCATAACATACGTAGCGGTGAGCAGGTGTAATTACACCCATTCATTTCAATGGGACCGCTCGTTCCTATACAAGTGTATAGGAACGATTCGTCCCATTGAAATGAATGAGGTGGTTAGATGTAATTACACCTGCTCACTGCTACCCATGTTACGGCGAGCAGGTAAACAATGAAGAGGAGGCAGCGCTGGCACGGCGCGCACCTCCTCTTCAAACAGCTGATTGTTGGGGGTACGGGGTGTCAGACCCCCGCCGATCTGATATTGATGACCTATCCTGAGGATAGGATAGGTCATCTATAAATATAACTCGGAGAACCCCTTTAACACTTGCTTTAACTTGCTAGTTAAAATGTACGTGTCATATTGAGTGACCTTTCAGAATAAACTGTCATGTGCACATATGAGACCGTTAAATCATCAATATCCTGCATTTATCATCAATTTCCACTATGCAGTCTCCATTTCTAGTTACCCTGCACTAGTAGGTGGACATTAGCTGCTATGATGTCTCCCATACACAGCACACACAGAGGAGAAGACACTGCTCCACTATCTCTCTGTAGCACACCATCTAAGGCAGCGATAGTATGGAAGAAATTATACAGCAGTGTAACTCTGAATGCCATCATTAGAGATGAGCGAATCATTCAAAACATGATTCGCTGAACATTCGCCAAACTTTTCCTAAGTTTCGTATATTCGGCGAATAGATTTGTTGTATTTGCGTACAAAATATACGTTATTATGTGCTATTAGCGAACATTCGCACACTAATAACGAACGTACATTTAAAAAATGTACGCAACTTCTTAGAAGACGTACGCATGAGTGTACAAATAGCGCATGAATCCTCAGCGTACTATTGTCTATGCGATTACGTAATACGCAGGCACGTACGATGAGAGGCCGCGGCGTGCACTCCTCAGAGGCAGAGCGAATATTCGAAAATGGCATCCAGGCAATCTTCATCATTTAGCTCTGCTGTACAGCTGAAATACATAGTCCAGCTGATGGACCGCCAGGATTACGATGGCACACACCGCCTCCCGAACCAGCATAAAAAGTAGGTCATCCAGCAGGTGATCCGAGGCTTGCGCCATCGTTTCGACACCTTGCGGACCCCGGGCCAGATCCAGCGTAAATGGTCAGATCTGAAATCACCCTCAGAGGCAGTATGTATATTTGAGGTAGAACAGGTAAGGTGCTGTCTATCCGGCTAAGGGCATAGTACAATCATCCACCATACAATAAAGTGAATATGAGGACACATTGCGGTACCTGTAAAGAAATACACACAATGGGCAACATACTTGAAAACGTTGCTGAAAGGTAAAAACATTAGTGCAAACAATCAGGTGCAAACAATATAGTGCAAATACATTATAGGTATAATGTAAACATTTTAAATACGTATCACCTACCTAGTATGCTCACGGACACGTTTAAGTCTCTTTTGTTCTGACGCTTGTCATACAACTGGAACAGAGTCCCAAACTTGTAATCCACATAGGTAAAATTGTAATCCAAATGGGTAAAAAACCCTCTTTCAATGGGCTCCCCAATAACCTGAAAAGGGATGAGGCACACGTCTGCGCAACTTGGTTAAAACTTTTTTTTTTTAATGGGGGGAGTCCTGACAATCCATGTCCATCTGGGTGAGGACAAACACAGGGCAACAAAAATAAAAACAAACGCCAACTAGTGCTCACCCTTCAGGTTAAGTCCACGTTGTGGCTCCCATAAAAGCTGCACGATCCTTAGGCCAGCAGGTCCTCTTCACTGCTGCTGGAGCTAAAAGACATGAGAGGGCGCTCCTGCCTCATGAAAGCGACACTGGCTGCGGCAGCAGACCCCCACCGACCTCTCAGGGATGGTCTTGGTAGTGATCGGGTTGTAACACTGGCAAGGGCCGTGGCAACTTGGGCCTTGCACATTACCTTGTAGTGGCCAGATCCTCCCGCCGGCATACAAGGTGACAGAATCTCCGGCTGTAAGGGCTCTGGTAACGGTCTTCTGTGAGCGGCGGACTGTGCAGCCTGCACCTGCCATGGCAGTTGGTATTGTACCACCGATGGCTGGTACATGAAACAAACTGTTGGTGGTCATCTGTCCCACATGAAGGATCGGCGGCGGTGGCAAATCTGGTATCAGGGATTCCAGCTGAGCTTGGGATTTCTCCTCAGATTGCAGAGTCCCATCATTGGTCTCATGGGAACACAAGTCTCTTCTGTGGCCTGGGCCTCCTCACTCCAGTCTTCTGGGGGCGCTGCAGGAGTAGCTGGTCGCTTAAGGAGTTTAACCCCAGTAGCAAAGGGGCCTTGGAGGCTCTTCATGGGGGTATACTCCACGTAATCCCCTGCATGGAGATTGTGGTGGACAGGCGGAAGATACGGCCGCTTTACAGAACGGCGGTTTATGTATAATTCTTCCGCTGTCTCCTCATCGCCGATAAAACCTATTCCTCGTTCCACACTGAACCAAATAACGGTACCCCTTCGGCACTCCAGCTTGGGGTCACCGGACCGTGGGTGCTCCAAATTCTGCACAACCCACTCCTCTACCAACTTTTTGTATTCCCAGAGGGTCAGGGCGTTCCGGGTGACAACCTCGGGGACCATTGAATTTTGCCGAATGGAGTAGTCCTTCCGCGGCGGAGCGGGAACTCCTGCCGCCTCCGCCGTGTCAGCCAGCGGAGTGAACACCTCAGCAGGCACCTCAACCGACTTCTTAGGCTGCCGGACATATTGAGAGACGTAGATCTCCTCCTGTTCCTTCTCCTCATAGGGGTCGGTGCCCCACACCATGCCTTCCTAGTCAGGGCCTCGCTGTGTCGCCATCTTAATTGCCTGAGTTGCCGCGTCTTCCTCACGCGCTGGAGAAGGGAGCGGAGCTACTGGGGAGGAGTCTGCATCGCTAATTAATTGAATTCGTAGGCAACAGCGTATAGAGTAACTTATACGTAGCAATAGAGTATAATTTATAGGACAAACTACATAGCGAATGCATACAAAACCGAAGCGAATCACCTAATATTCGGATTCGCTTCACAGCTAAAAATTCCCAAGATCATCTCTAGCCATGATGAAGGACGACATAGGTTCATCCGAAAAATGTTGCTCTTGAACATGGACCTTATGGATCTATACTTTATATGGGGACCAATAAAGACTGATCTTTTATGAGACACTGTGCTGCATTCATCTTGTGACTATGAATCCAACACTGGGGCGAGATAGAAAACTTATTACAGCCAGCAGCCACATTGCTGTGTCTGTGCCCTCCCCTCAACCTATATTCAATGAGCAGAATGTAACCTGATCCCTCAGTGAACCGACAGTCCTTCTTGTCTCTCAAAATGGATTTTAGCTGTGAATTTAGGGTGAATGATCAGTTCAGGAGGCAAGGAGAAGTAGTTCCTCATAAGTGGAGACAGAGGCAATTTTCTGTAGAAAGATTTATAACAAAGTGCCTTATATTCCTGTATACCCAGGGTTGCACCACCAATGAGGCCAGGTGAGGCGATCGCCTCAGGCAGCACCAGGTAGGGGCAAGAGAGGGGAAGCCGAAGGGCCATGGGCTGAAGGGAAGGGGTTAGGTTAAGAAATTGGCATTGGGGAGGGAGGGGCACCGTTTCAGTTTTCTCCCCAGGCAGCAGAAAGGCTAGGTGTATCTCTATGCATACCAGGCATCCCCAAACTGCGGCCCTCCAGATGTTGCAAAACTACAACCCCCAGCGTGCCCGAACGGCCTACAGCTGTCAGCCTATAGCAGGGCATGGTGGGAGTTGTAGTTTTACAACAGCTGGAGGGCCGCAGCTTGGGGATGCCTGATGTATACCATTGGTTTATGCAAAGTTCACAGAAAGTACTGTGCCTATTTTAACATTAAAATTCAGTCTGCCTGTCTACCACAACTGCCTAAAGGGTTTGTCAGGTTCCAGGAAAAAAAAAAAACAGCACATTGGATCCTTTTGCAAAAAAAAAAAAAAAAGAGCTTAGCATTACTTACCTGAAATATCCCGTGCCGCCGGTCTGGTTCCTCCAGCTGGAATCTGTTTACCCGGCTGCAGTGGTGACGCAAAGGCAGAGAATTCGATACTTGTTTAAGGCCTCACGCACATGACAGTTGTTTGCAAAAAAAATGCGGCTTGGATGCAGACACATTCAGTTCAGTCAATTAAGTGATCCTATTTTTGTCCATTTTGCAGACAAGAATAGGCATTTCTATCATGGCCCCCCCCTTCCATTCCACATATTTCGGAAGGCACATGGCTGGCATCCGTGTTTTGCGGATGTGCAATTTGCGGACCGCAAAAAACACAGTATGGTCTTATGGATGAGGCCTAACTAGGATGAGAAAATCATTGCACAGTTTACTGTTTCAAAAAACTGAAATCTCCTGTAGACAGAAACATGTTAGTAAATTTTCAGCTAATAGGATTGTAATTGTCACAATACTATGAGATTTAGCTTTGACATCTTCACGTTAACATCAGTTAAATTTCATTTTCTAATGAAAATGAACATTTCTTTATATCACTAATTATTTCTATACACTGTCTAATTAGAGTGTACAGGTTCAGTAAGAGGCTTTCCTTCATTTCATTTATAACTAGGAATCTTGGGGGAGGGGGGGGTAAGTTTTGCATCTGACCTAGTACAGTAGTTTCTAGAGGCACCTAGGGCAAGGGCTATTAAAGGCTGAACAAATGGAAGATGAAGGCAAAGCTGTTCCTATCTTATAGCCAGTCTCCATGGCCGGAGCTCTTGTTAGATGAGCACTTAATACATACTATGATGTGAGAAGAAGTGACAAGTTGATCAATATCAATTAGCAGGGGACAACATGTTACTTGCTAATCATAAGGGTCACATCAGTGTGCCATAGCGCTGATTACCAGGCGTTTGTCCATTGGCATAATGCCACATTGCAAGCACATTGACGAGGCTAGTGATGAGCAAAGTATTCAAAAATTAGATCCGGCTGCTTTGTTGAATTTAACAATTACTTCGCCACAAAGCGCATTTCTTTGTAAGTAGTGGGTGCAATGACAGGGAGGGGCGAATGTGCTGCCCCCAGTCATTATACCCCACAGATGCCGCGTGATATGCATGAGCCCTAAGTGATATAATGTGAGTATCTATTCCTCTGATTAAGGGCTCATTCACATGTCAGCGCCGTGTTTTGCAGTCCCCAACTTGTGTATCCGCCAAACACAGATGCTGCCCATGCGCGTTCCCATTATAGAAATGCCTATTCTTGTCTGTGATTGTGGACAAGAATAGGACATGTTCTATCTTTTTTGCCGGGCCATGGAACGGAGCAACAGACGCCGACACCACACAGTGTGCTGTCCGCATCTTTTGCGGCCCCATTCAATGAGGAACAGATGCAGACACATTCACAAGGTTGTGTGAATGAGCCCTTATAGTGTGTCAACATATTCTGCAGCGCTGTACATACACTGCCATCATAGTCGAAATTACAAATGAACCATTGGTACGTCTTTGGAGTTTGGGAGCAAACCAGAGCACCTGGAGGAACCCACACAAACACAAGGGGAACATGCAAACCGAGGACACCTGTTACCTTAAAGGGGTTGTCCGAGTTCAGAGCTTCAGAGCTTCCACCCAGCAGTGTGTTCGGTGACGTTACCGGCTCTGATGGGCCGGCTTTAGCGCTGCCCTAGCCGTTTTACTGCCTAGGGCAGCGCTAAATCCGGCCCATCAGTGCTGGTGACGTCACCGGGCTCACTGCTGGGCGGAAGCCTCCACCTGGCAGAGCCAATGCTCTTGTCAGGCAGGCTGCCTGGGTGAAATTCTGGGTATGTCTGGGTTCAGATCTGAACCCCAACAACCCCTTTAAAAGTACTGACCACTCATAAGGAACTTTCTGAAACATTGAGACCTCCATGTAGGAGGGAAAGCAGGCGAATGAAGCAGACGTGAAGATGACGTCTAAACAGGCTCTTACATTCTGCTGCTATCACATGGCGCACACGTGCTTCTCACTTATCTGACAAACTCCAGAAAATTGGTTTTGATGTTAATAAAAAGCAGAAAGCGACAGGATCAGAAAGAGACAGCACTCACATCAAGCAGATTTTGATGTGTCTAATAGAGGGAACATTACAGGCAATAATGTTCTCAGATAAAATTGAGCATTAATGTCTTCATTTAAAGTACAGAACACGGGCCCCAGGTGACTGGCAGATTGAGTTACAGAAAATGGTCACCACAGGATTAGAAAATGTAAAATACCTCCAAAACATACGCTTAGTTATTTTAATTTTATCTGATTTGTTTTTATTTGCGCTGTACAGTAATATGGAATGTAATGGAGGTGTTTGGTGATAGAGGATAATGATGTCCCACTAACACTTACTGCCGTGGTCCATAAAAGTCGTAGGCTGCAGATTCCTCATCGGTTGACTGCACTTATACACGTTCTTTAATCTTCATTAAAATCATGTCTACCTGCTCCTTTCTTATACCCTCCAATAGTGCGTTACCATCTTACGTGGTCCGAACCAACAATACTGATTTGCTAAAAGCTCGATGAGCTACCATTACAGTCCAATGATATCCATAGTCCAATTTCCAAAATAATTTTGGTTGCCATTTTTGTAAAGATTCCATTATATCAGTCATATATTCCTGGTGTCCTGCAATGTTCAAGAGCAGTGGCGTACATAAAGAAGTAAGGGCCCCATTGCAAGCATCAAACAAGGCCGCCCACACAGGACAGAAGGATTTCTGCCTAAACCCTTTTCAATAACCCTTGGGCCATTTTTCCACTTCCTCATTTGCTAAAAGTTGTTCCTTTAGAGTGTAGAGTCATGACCAAGTTTTTACCTCCACATTGCTGTGTCTGTACCCTCCCCTCAACCTATATTCAATGAGCAGAATGTAACCTGATCCCTCAGTGAACCGACAGTCCTTCTTGTCTCTCAAAATGGATTTTAGCTGTGAATTTAGGGTGAATGATCAGTTCAGGAGGCAAGGAGAAGAAGTTCCTCATAAGTGGAGACAGATGCAATTTTCTGTAGAAAGATTTATAACAAAGTGCCTTATATTCCTGTATACCCAGGGTTGCACCACCAATGAGGCCAGGTGAGGCGATCGCCTCAGGCAGCACCAGGTAGGGGCAAGAGAGGGGAAGCCAAAGGGCCATGGGCTGAAGGGAAGGGGTTAGGTTAAGAAATTGGCATTGGGGAAGGAAGGGGCACTGTTTCAGTTTTCTCTCCAGGCAGCAGAAAGGCTAGGTGTACCTCTATGTATACCATTGGTTTAGTAGAAGAGGAGATAATCCCAACTAAGACTGGGCCCCCTCTTGTCCTGGGTCCCATAGCAGTTGCATGGTCTACTGCTATGGTAGTTACGCACCTGTTCAAGAGTCTCCAAAAAAAGAAAGAGCAGATGTACTGAAGAGTGCCAGGCCACCAGGCACAGCAGCTGCTATTAGGCTCAACAACTAAAAGGGCTAATTTCCAGTACACTGTGTAAATAATATATTTGCAGTAGGTTAATGGCTCATGCACACAATCGTGTACTTTGTCCGCATCTGATCCGCTTTTTTTGCAAATCAGATGTGAACCCATTAACTTCAATGGGGCCGCAAAAGTATAAGTGTTCCACAGTCTCGCAAACAAAAAAAAAACCCATAGAGTATGTCCTATTATTGCC
Source organism: Rhinella marina (assembly GCA_900303285.1). NCBI lineage: Eukaryota > Metazoa > Chordata > Amphibia > Anura > Bufonidae > Rhinella > Rhinella marina. The sequence continues at coordinate 19,981 of ONZH01018775.1, read as the reverse complement.
TGTTTTACGGACAAGAATAGGACAGTTCTACACAGGGCAGGATGTTCTGATATCAGTATGTGTATCAGTGTGTATTAACCCTGTTTTGTTACATTACGGTATGTTCCCTGTACTATGACATCACTGTACACACTATCCCTGTTTGTACTGTGACATCACTGTGTGTATTATGCCTGTACTGTGACATCACTGTTTATATTATGCCTGTACAGTGAGATCACTGTGTGTATTATACCTGTACTGTGACATCACTGTGTATTATGCCTGTACTGTGACATCACTGTGTGTATTATACCTGTACTGTGACATCACTGTGTGTATTATCTCTGTACTGTGACATCACTGTGTTTATTATCCCTGTACTGTGACATCACTGTGTTTATTATCCCTATACTGTGACATCACTGTGTTTATTATGCTTGTAATGTGACATCACTGTGTGTATTAACCCTGTACTGTGACATCACTGTGTTTATTATCCCTGTACTGTGACATCACTGTGTGTATTATGCCTGTACGGTGACATCACTGTGTGTATTATGCCTGTACGGTGACATCACTGTGTGTATTAAGCCTATACTGTGACATCACTGTATGTATTATGCCTGTACTGTGACATCACTGTATCTATTATGCCTGTAATGTGACATCACTGTGTCTATTATGCATGTACTGTGACATCACTGTGTGTATTAAGCCTATACTGTGACATCACTATGTGTATTATGCCTGTACAATGACTTCACTGTGTGTATTATGCCTGTACTGTGTCATCACTGTGTGTATTATGCCTGTACTGTGACATCACTGTGTTTATTATCCCTGTACTGTGACATCACTGTGTGTATTATGCCTGTACTGTGACATCAATGTGTGTATTATGCCTGTACTGTGACATCACTGTGTGTATTATGCCTGTACAGTGACATCACTGTGTGTATTATGCCTGTACAATGACTTCACTGTGTGTATTATGCCTGTACTGTGACATCAATGTGTGTATTATGCCTGTACTGTGACATCACTGTGTGTATTATGCCTGTACAGTGACATCACTGTGTGTATTATGCCTGTACTATGTCATTGCTGTTTTTATTACCCATGTGCTGTATTGAGACCAAAATAAAGAGTAAGCTTTACCTGAATTTGCTGCTGAAGGTGATCATAGTCATTTCAGATTTTCTATGGGGCCCCATGGTTACATCCCGGTGCACTGGATTGATTTGTGGTTCAATGACAGCAGAAGAGTCAAGAACAAGAGATCTTAAAGGGCTGTACAGAAGGATTTAGAGACCTATCCTTAGTCTAATGAATAGGAAGCAGTGCTAGCATGGAGCGCTGCCTCCTCTTCAAACAGCTGATCGGCTGGTGTGCTGGGTGTTGGACCGCCACTGATCTAATATTGATGACCTATCCTGAGGATAGGTCATCAGTATAAAACCCCTGTACAACCCCTTTAACTGTATAATTTTCACTAGAGTTTTGAATGTGATCAGATTTCAAAATTTACCTTGCTGACATTCAGGAATTATGCTGAATACATAAGAGCCTATTAGACTACACGATTATCTGCAAATTATCAGGAGCAAGTGTTCATAAGAACCTTTGTTCACAATATTTATTTAATATAATCAAGCAACAGTCAGCAGATATACTTTCAATTATCTCTGTAGTACAAAAACTGCTGGAAACTTGAATAAAGACCAATTGAAAAAATGTTTTTTAGGCCCAAAATGAGTAACATAGTCACATAGTTTATAAGGCCAAAAAAAGACATCTGTCCATCCAGTTCGGCCTGTTATCCTACAAGTTGATCCAGAGGAAGGAAAAAAAACCCTTTGAGGTAAAAGCCAATTTTCTTCACTTTAGGGGAAAAAAATTCCTTCCCGACTCCAATCAGGCAATCAGAATAACTCCCTGGATCAACGACCCATCTCTAGTAACTATAACCTGTAATATTATTACACTCCAGAAATACATCCAGGCCCCTCTTGAACTCTTTTAGTGAACTTACCATCACCACCTCCTCAGGTAGAGAGTTCCATAGTCTCACTGCTCTTACCGTAAATAATCCTCTTCTATGTTTGTATACAAACCTTCTTTCCTCCAGACGCAGATGATGTCCCCTTGTCACAGTCCTGGGGATACATAGATGATGGGAGAGATCTCTGTACTGACCCTTGATATATTTATACACGGTTATTAGATCTCCCCTCAGTTGTCTTATTTCTAAAGTGAATAAGCCTAATTTTGATAATCTTTCTGGGTACTGTAGTCCACCCATTCCAGTTATTACTTTAGTTGTCCTCCTCTGAACCCTTTCCAGCTCTGCTATGTCTGCCTTGTTCACAGGAGCCCAGAACTGTACACAGTACTCCATGTGTGGTCTGACTAGTGATTTGTAAAGTGGCAGGACTATGTTCTCATCACGGGCATCTATGCCTCTTTTGTTGCAACCCATTATTTTAATGGCCATGGCAGTAGCTGCAATATTTTAAAAAATTGCCCTGATTGTGTTCATAGCCATTAAGATATACGTGTGCTTGACATGTTTCTCTGCTCAAGAACTCTTAGTTGGTCATCAGGAGCATAGGCTCATTGTAGATAGACAAGCAGTAGTGTGCTGACCACCTCTGATATCGTGTGGATGCACGGCCCTCTAGATATTTAATATTACTATGCAAAAAGATCACCTTTAGCAACTAACTCTGTATGCATTTAGGGCAAGAACCCACTTGAAAGTCCAGAAAATTGCTTACAACAATCTGAAATGCTGCAAAAGTAAACTATACAAGCAAAAAAAAAGAAAGGTGAACAAGTTCTAAATGAGAGTAGATATGTTGTAATGGTGAGTAATACCATCGATAGGATGTCATCCAAAGAAATAGTTAATCAGGCCGAACGAACGTGGTTTATAAATATTGGCAGTAATTTCTTTACATCGTTTCAGTATAGATTCATAATATTCCCAGTGCAGAACAGTGACAGGTCCTTCTTAATGTTCCAGAAATATAAATGACACTGGTTGAAAGCTATGTAATATACTGTGGGCTGTGGAATATACAACATATGTCAATGCATAATTAATTGGTTACTGTTGATATTCCAGCTGCACCTCATCTAGTGCTTAATTAATCTACCCAGTCCCCATCTGTATTTCTCACTGATATTTTACGCTTAGCAGGACCTCCCACCCCCACTTATATTACCTCTATGATGTAGGGAACCGTATTGTATGGAACATAAAAGACTCAAAATTAAAAGGGTAATTCATTTACTAGAACCTGCTTGAGCGTGGCACTGTGCCGAAAAGAAGAGCCTTCATTTTCAGAATGTTGGACCTCCTGATCAAAATGTGTCTTGTTATCAATTCACGGTCCCATCCAGGGTTGCACCACCAATGACGCCAGGTGAGGCGATCGCCTCAGGCAGCACCAGGTACAGTATGGGCAAGAAGGGGGACAACAGAAGGGCCATGGGCTGAAGGTAAGGGGTTAGGTTGAGAAATTGGCATTGAGGAAGGGGGGGGGGCACTGTTGCAGTTTTCACCTCAGGCAGAAGAAAGGCTAGGTGCACCCCTGGTCCCATCACTATGTCCGCAAACCATGAATTCGCAAAATACAGAAGCGGTCCTTGTGCCATCTTCTTTGTTTTTTGAAGAACCATTCACTTCAATGGGTTCCATCCTCTGCGGACACATTATATCTTTTTGCAGAATGGACATATAGATGTGGAAAGCACACGGATGATCCATGCGTTTTAGGCTACTTCCACACTTCCGGCAGCAGGGTCCATCCATGCTAACGGTAGCCCACCGTTCAGCTGGAAGTCCGCTCCAGCCCCATTCATTATAATGGGGGCAGGTCAGAGGTCCAGCCACAGCACGACAAATAAGCCACGAGGTGGTCGGACAAAAAACACAGAGTGCTTTAGTTATTGTCTGGCCGCCTTTCGACATGTTTGCCGTGCTGCGGCCGGCCCTCCCCCATTATAGTGAATGGGGCCTGAGCGGACTTCCAGCAGCACGGTGGGCTAGCGCTAGCATGGATCCGGCAGGCTGTTCCAACAGCCTGCTGGACCCTGCTGCTGCAAGTGTGAAAGTAGCCTTACACATCCGTATGTCCTTTCCACAAAAGGATAGAGTATATTCCATACTTGGCCGCAAAATGCAAACCATGAGCCCATTGAAGTCAACGGGTCCACAAAAAAAATGAAGGTGCAACACGGACGATAGCTGTATTTTGTGAATCTGCAATTTTCAGATCGCAAAATACATACGATCATGTGCACCAGGCCTTATATTAATATTTCTATGACATGGACTCACATTACATCTTGCTGTATGGCATTTTGTCAGCTAAGTGCACAATGTAAAGGAGATGCTCATTGATAGCCAAAGTTGTAAGGACAATTAGCCACCTGTCTAAAACTTCCGAACCAGCCACTGCCTAGGAGAATGTGGTGACAATACATTTGTCGAAGAGGGAAAAAAAAAAGGTTATATCCTTCAAGCAACCATAAAAGTGAGAACGATTAGGGGAGGGTGAGGCAATATTATGCATGGGGGATGTGCACAGATATTTTGCTCCATAAAATGTGAAGAGGTTGGATGGCGGTTTTGTTTAATGCGTTGTTTACCAGGGAGACAAAAAAAATACAATAAAAGCTTGTAGCATACGGTTTTCGAGTGCTTCAGTTTTCGCGTGTGTTTTTATGGTTATTGCTGAACCAACATTTGGAAGCCAATTGACAATTAAGTTTTGGAAGTCTACATGGCAGACCTAACCTGAATTCTGGAATACAGACCCACAGAACCAGATGGTATTGTATTACACTGAGATTCATTTAAATAGGTAGGAAACTAAAAGATTAGATGTCCAGGTCACATTCTCCTCACCTTATAGGAAGGATCAAAGCGAAAAGAGAAATCTAGAATTGATATAAAGATTTAGTTATTTTGAGTGATTTTTAAATATGTATTTAAATACATCATTTATTCAATCCTGTTCTTATATAGATAGTGATTTTGCTTTATTTGACTGAAAAAAACACTTTTTTTTGTTGTTTTTTGCTCTCTCTGCAACTGCTGCTCCCTCTCCGCTTTGATTAACGGGCCCAGACCTGATGATGTTTTTACTGCCTGGACCTGTCAAATAAACACAGAGAGTGCAGAAGTTACAGAGAAGGCAGAGCCTCTAGGTATAATGGCCACACCCCTGTTGCTCCTAGAGACTACTTTGCATACATTAAAACATCATTTTTCTCAGCAATGTGGGCACATATGGACATGGGACCATCACAGATGTCTTCAGCTGCCAAGTGCACATGTAACAGGTCAACCAGTTTCATAGGTACAAAACTGCTGACAGATACCCTTTAAAAGGGGTTTTCAGCTAATTATACGAATTTTACCTATGCCCTACAGTCTGCCTTGCCTACAGAATGATTACTTACCTGTTCCGTGCCACATTAGTGTTGCATGTTGGCTTATGTTGCTCCATCTGGTCCCTGACTTGTTTTCTTCCGGCCAGGTATGGACCTGGTAATATGCACTGCTGCAGCCAATGACTGAATTCAGCAGTGATGTTCTCCAAGCCACATGTTAAGCAAATACTGATACAAAATACTGACCAGAAGACTGGTTGACAGCCTTCCCTGTATGAGTATGTAATATCCCGGAGTTACCACTCCTACACCATGCTACTATCTTTAATGGTCTAACCTAAATGCCAACTTATGTATTTTTGTCCAGGTCCTCTACACTGTGCATTCCTAGTCTTGTTATGAAACTGTTATTACATGTATTATGCCTGGTTCACCAGCAGGTGGCAGCGTATATGGCAGAGATAGAAACAGATACTTAGAATGGAACTAACCATTCCATTCTCCCCCCTTTGGGCCACTCCTGCTTCCTACCAGAAGGAAGAGTGGCAGTTCTAGTTTATTCCAGTTTGGACTCCGTGTTGGAGCTGAGAAGATCTGAAAGAAGTAGCAGCAGAGGAAATTGTTCTTTGGCTGAAAATAAGTTTTACTGAGTGTCAGAGGGTGAATAACAGCCAAAGACACCCCATCCAAGGATACCAGAACAGACCTAAAGTACAGAAACCAGACTTAAGCAGAGTTTAGTGCAGCATAAAAAAAGAACAGAGTTATTTAAGCAAGCCTGTCAGTACAGCAGAGAAAGCGAGAAAGCAGAGTTATTGAGTTTGCCTACCAGTTTATGTTAAAGCCTGCTGGAACCAAGACAAAGCCTGCAAATCGTTAGGATAAAAGAAATTCAATGGCAGTAAAGCTGCCGTTGAATTTCATATCAAGGTCTGGACTCAAGTTATTTTTTTTCTTCATCCCTCGAAATTATTTTTAATGCTACGGAGCCAAAGCCTGGGTCCCCGCTGTATCTAGGCCACACTACACCACTCGGCATCCCAACTAAACATTGCATGCGATAGGGCCCTGGGATCGGCATGGCTGCAGAAATACCGGTAACTGTCAATCATTAAAGGGGTTGTCTCATCTCAGACAATGAGGGCATATTGCTAGGATATGCCCCCATTGTCTTATATGTGTGGGTCCCACCGCTGGGACCCTCACCTGTGTCAAGAATGGAGTGGGCAAAGTGGTGGCTGGAGGACTCCGGTCCAGCCACCACCAACCGCTCTCCCCACAGAAGTGAATGGAAGCGCACTGCGCATGACCAGCCACTGCTCCCATTTGCTTCTATGGGCACCATGGAAATACACATGCGATGCATGTGCAGTGCATCCTCCACCGCTTTTGGGATTCCGTTCTCGATATAGGTGTAGGTCACAGAGATGGAACCCACACCTATCAGACAATGGGGGAATATCCTAGCCATATGTCCCCATTATCTGAGATGAGACAACCCCTTAATGTATGCAGAAGATTTGGAAATAACCCTTGCCCCTCTTACAAAAAGAAATGTATTATTTCCGTTTGTATTTTTGCTGTCGGTGACCATTTGACCCTGTTGCAGTGGTCACTCCTTCTAAGTTATTGTGCTCAGATCCTTGACTGTACAATGGTAGCAAATGTCACAAGTTGCTTTCAACAGTTTATTGCCACCCTGAGAGCGTTATGTATGTTGGGCATGATCTACTGTAATATATTTTGCAGACGAGTAATTGGGACAAATACTCTGTATGCTTCATTGTGAAGAGTAAATGTGTATTGCATTTCACATTGCGGGAAGCAAATTAGGGGCAGCGACAGATGCATTGGTTGAACTGTCTTTTAGGATCAGCATGAGAACAACATCTCTGGTGTCCTCACCATAACTGCACATCCCTGGAGGGGCTAAACAGTAGTGCAAAGGGTGCCCTGGGAAAAGACACAGGAAACATAGAATCAGGGAGGTGCAGGAGATTACTAATAGGCTACAGTTCCTGCAGGCAGCTAGCTAGTAGTAGACGTGAGCAGAGGCATAGCTAAAGGCTCATAGGCCCTGGTGCAAGAGTTTAGCTTTGGCCACCCTTTCCTCAGTGCTTTGTGGCAAGGGGACAGGGAAATACATTTCTTTCATGCTGCCTGAGGCAAAAATTGAAATGGCACCCCCCACACTTCACCCCCGCCATGCCAAATATGCCAAATTCTTGATCTAACCCCTTCCCTCCAGTGAGAGGTATAACTTGACCAGCATGCACTTTCTATTATACTGATGTCTTCTAATGTGGCACAAGGGTCTTTGGGCCCCCTCAGGCTTGGTAGCAACTGATACCTCTGTACCCCCTATAGCTATGCTCCTGGAGGAGAGCTACACTTGTTAATAGGGTAAACCACCTCATGGTCCAAAGAGTACAAGCTGTTGCAAAGTAGTTGAGGTCAGCACAGAAGGGATCAAGAGAACCAACTGCCTTGTGCATCAGCAAAGCATCTTTGTCTGTGGAGGAGCCGCTAAGACACCTGCATCTCTCTTTCTCTTTTCTCTCTCTCTCTCTCTCTATCTCTCTCTGGCACTGTGCTATGAATAATGATAGCCATGGAGAAGAAAACTTCAGAACTTCCATATTCATTTCTGCTACTCATGGAGTTGGGTGACACACAATTTAAGGGTTGCCTCTTTAAGAAACTGTGTTCTAATTAGCCATAGCCACTTTTATAGACTGTATCCTCATTGAGAGACTATAAGGCTTCATTCACACGACCGTATTTTGTTTCCGTGTCCGTTCCGTTTTTTTTGCGGACTGTATGTGGAACCATTCATTTCAATGGGTCCGCAAAAAAAACGGAAGGTACTCCGTTTGCATTCCGTTTCCATATGTCCGCATTTCCGTTCCGCAAAAAAGATAGAACATGTCCTATTCTTGTCCGTTGTGCTGACAAGGATAGGCATTGTTACAATGGATCCGCAAAAAAACGGACACGGATGCCATACGGAACGTCATCCGTTTTTTTTTGCGGATCCGCAATTTGCGGACCGCAAAACACATACGGTCGTGTGAATGAAGCCTAAAACTAATAAGCTCATTGCCTCCTGTAGCCTTTAATTACTATCCCTGTTGCCTTTTAAAACACTTTTCCAATCAAAAAGCTTGTTGCCCCATATTAGTCCAGTAAACCTCATTAAGTTTTGCTTTTGTCTATGCTTTCTTTTGCCATCTTTGAGTGGGATACCATGCTTATCACTCAGGACTAGAGATTAGCTAAGCAAATTTGACCCAAATTTTCCCCCAAAAATTATCCAAATCTAAATTTGAGCTTTGGACGATTTGATTCAAGCAAATTTCTCAAAATGGCATCCGTTACTGTATTTTTCAGAACAGAAGACGGGAAACATGAAGGACAATCACAGAACCCCAGGTGGAGTGTATGTGCATACAGACCGGCAGGCATTTTCCTTCTAAAACATTTTTCAGGCCATTTTATTTTTAAAGATAAAAAATTTGACAATGCAGTTTTTTCTTAAATAGGCTGTTTGTTACCACCAGCAGTCATGTGTTTACCCATAGCCTGATATTTTACTGTCACTTTAAGATTACTAATACTGGCTTTTTGTTAAAGAGCTTCAAGGGTGTGATATAAAGTCCTTGAAAACCCCTGAGTGTTATAGACAACTTTTTGGTGCAACTGGGGCATTAAATGATTTATTGGCTTAGATGAGCATTGAAGAGAAGGCAGGAGGGACTGGAGACCAAGCCATAGTGCTCATAGTCATTGTCTTTTTAATACACAAGAAAGTCCTTGGTTACAGGCTACAAACAAACCATGTTTAGTCTAATTTACTCGCCCTTCCATCTGCCCCATCATTTTTCCTAAGGGACAGTATGTTCAGTAGGTTAAAAGAAGAAGCATGGAGTAGATGGAAGAGACTATAACTAGTCATAGACTCCCCAAGGTTTCTGTATAGTCTGTGACCATAGGCCTGCAAAGGGCCTGTAGGCAAACAATGGTAAGATACTTAAATAACAATATATAGTTCTAGTAATGTGTTCTTGGCATATATTAATGCAATTTCAACAATTAGTGTGTTTAATAGCTTTTTCATATTAGATAAAATTTCCACTTTCTCAAAAATATCCAATATTCTAGTCAAAATCTGCCAACTGATTAAAAGAGAAGAACCAAAACATGGCCATCTAGTTTCCTTCAGGCAGGTGTAGCCAAGCTCTGGTGGCATTGCTCTTGACGATGACTAAACTGAGCGTTGGTTTTCCAATATCACAGAAAAACAATGGCATTCATTGAAGTATGAATCACATGGACAGTTCAGGTTGTAAAGTGTTGTAAAAACTAAGATGGATATTTCTACATTTCATCAGGCTATACCTTTTCACCTCCACTATCTTTATTTGATTCGTCCACAAGTCCAAAAGTTTCTCCACTGTTTAATAAGAAGTCTGAGCAAGTAGAAGAAGTATTCTGGATAATAAACCTTCCCAACTCAAAATCCCATCTCTTCTTTGCGATCAATAGTCCATGCAGACAGAAAATACATACACTGGAGAAGGAGTGTATCTTTATTTCCATGCTCTTTGATAAAGTATAATGGACTGATTTGATTAAGCTTAGTTTCTGAGACAATAAATTGATCTTAAATGTGTTATAAATGTAGATGGCTAATGCTCTCATTTCCCAGGGACTGTTAAGATCTATAGACCTGACAATACCTTAACTCACTTTGTGGTAAATGTTAGACCCATAAGGAGTCCACAAGCTTAACGATTAAAGGATGTAGCTATCTTGATTAATACGCGATGAGCCGGGATTTAATAACTTGGACAAGGTTTTTGAGAAAGTTAAGGGTGACTGTTCAAGCGCAAGTCACCTCAGACATCTCAGAGAAGGATTCAACTACTTGTAAGCTAAAAACAAAAAACAGTATAACACAATCTTTTGAGGGATTTGTAGGAAGGAACCTCTAAACCATATCTTGCAAACATAACCTTAAAACATAGTGAGATACATAAATATCATCTGGTTGAAGTTGGATGTAAATCATCCTCAACAGAAAATCTTTACCAGAATTTTCTCTTATATGTCAACATCACATGTGCAATCTGTGCAGTCTCACATTGGACACATGTCACCCTTGCTGAAGAAGGTAACATACATTGTTTGGCACCAAAAACTTGTGACGGTCATTCATCTTAAAGGAGCTTTCCAAGATTTTTAATTGATTACCTATCCCCTTGATACTCAGGATCCCTGGCAATCAGCTCTTTGAGGAGTCACTGGCGCTTGCAGTAGTGCTACAACCTTCTCGAAGATTTGCCTAGGCCATGTGATGTCACGGTCATCGGTCCAATGGCCTAGAGAAAGCTCAGCCCCATTGACGTGAATGAGACTGAGCATGGATACCAAGCACAGCCACTATACAATTTACGGCACTGTGCTTGGTGCGCTGAGAGAAGACTGCAACGCTACTGTGAGTGCGGGTGCCTTCTCAAACAGCTGATCGACGGGGGTCGTGGCTGTCTAACCAGCACTGATCCAGAGGATAGGTCATCAGGTAAAAAATCTCTGAAAACCCCTTTAATATAATTCTTTGTGTGGTATTGCTAGTCACAATACAGTATACAGTATGGCAGTGGAGGCACTGTAAAGCTTGTCATCTAGTTAACTGTATAAAAGCCATGTGGGTAACATATGACACCTGCTTGGACACTATACAGTTTAAGCTTTACTTGATGTGGTCATACCTTTTTGCTGTTTGGTAGTAAACCATATTGTGAGGTGCCAAAACAGCATATTGCACTGGCCTAATCCAATGTAAGGCCAGCTATGCATCATTGAATGCATTTCAAACCAGGTACTTTTTGAAAAACAGCATAAGATGAAACGGGTATAACTGAGAGATTTTGTGTGAATAGAACTTTAACAATTTAATATCTCAAGGACTTTATGTGCTGGTATTCTTTTTACACTTATTGTTGAAGGAAACATAAATGCAGATGTGGTTGGCCACAAAAGAGTCCATTGATATAACAGTGGTAGAGAAACAGGAAAAATATTAGACAATTTAAATCTGGGCTAAAACTTGGAACCAGATGATGAACACAGACGTGCCAGCGCATTCATTCATACTGCAATTCTGTTGATGATTATTGATTTGAAAAACTCCCGTAAATCCATGAACAAATAGAATTGATTCAGATCACAGCGTGTTTTAAGATTTAATTACTTATTTAATTAACCCGTCAGAAATACAGAAATTCCTAAGATGTATTCTTAAAAATATAGGTAGTATAAAAACTTTCTCAATTAGATTTGGAACATTTTTCTTTGTTCTGTGTTCATCAGTCAAATTTAATCTTGGTGGTGGTATCTAGATGGTGGTTTCTCAGTGGTCAACCTATTTACTCCTGTTCTTTGAAAATTTAAAAAATAAACATATTTACTACAACTTTGCTGTAGATTTTTTTTTTTTTTTTAGCTAAGACATATATGTATGGGTGTCCAAAGAGCTTCATGGCACTTATTTGTCCAGGTTGACTGCATACAAAAAAGAAAAAAATATGACATGGATGTTGGTAGATGAGGTGGGTACTTAAGTAAGATGAGAAAGGGCACTATGTAGACTCTGGTGACAAGGAGAACTACCCAATAATAACAAAACCCTCTTTTTTCTCATTGCCACTTGATATGTGCTGGTTACTAAGGGCAATGAGTACATAAAAAGCGAACTACACATTTGGGTATGAGTAGGCCTACCAAAGTGGAAGACTTGAAGAAACATTACCATAGAACATGAACAGAAAAATTCACCATGGTCTGTGCATTGAATTCCAATGTTTTTCTTTTCTGTCATCCCCAGTCACCCTTGGTTTAAATCCTAAATCTACCCCTAGGGGTTGCACTTACAGTATGTGCATCTGTTGTACTGCAGTGGGTCCTGGAGATAGGCGAGGGGATACTAAAAGCTTAAAGGAAGCTTTCTATTGTATTTTAGACTGCATCTAAGGGACTAAGCTAATACATTTTACGATTCCGAATTACTGGTGGATTATGAGGGAGACTTAAGGGGGAGCTATATCATGACCTACTATGGAGCAATGGTTCTATAAGCTTTTCTTGTGTTCACCCTAGTGTCACAAAGACAGATGTAGCAGACCAAGCCATGATACCCAAGGGAATCCAAAAGCTCTCTGCCACATAAGAAGACATCCGTATTATAAAGGGCTCTTGGTTGGTGGGAGGACCAGGTACAGATTTTGCATTGGGGCCTACCAGCCTAAATTTATGCCAATGTGCAGATGAAATAGTTAAGGCTCAGAACACAGCAGTGAGGAAATTAACAGATCTCTGGTCTTCATCCTTAACCACCACAAAGAGGTATCAGCTTTGCTGCAGGATAATACACAGGTGGTAGCCCTTGAGGCAACCCCGCAGGGTCCAGATAGCTGGAAGTCTGACAGATGCTACACAAACGTCATAAGCACAGAAAAGCTTACAAGTACAAATGAAAAGATACAGGAAAATATAGTGCAACATGAAGGAATGATAGTTTTTATTAGCAGGACTAATCAAGAAGTGGCTATTTGGATAAGGTAGAAAAAGGGATTCAGTCCCTGTAAAAGCTGAGGCACTGCGGGGCAGAATAGTCAAATTATGGCGGTACTGTATTGTTAATTCTCTGTACTGTGACAATTAAAAATATCTCCATATGAATTATGTATATTTGTTTTCCATTAATGGGTGACATGTATCCTCTCTGCTGGAAACTGTTCTCTACCCATCCATAGCAGCTAACATGTCACTGAACGAAGGAAGCAGGAGACATCATGTACAGTAAGCAATAAACCAGTTTATAGAAAATAACATTTCTCAATAAAAATGTCAAATGCTGTATCTCTTAGCAGATAATAACTGGACAACACAATGATGGATGACTGCACATTTGGAAGCAATATGTTTAGAAACACCATCTTATGGGAGACACATTACCCAGGCTGGGCATTTATATTACACGCCAATTATGTCACCATTGATAAAGACCAACTTATACAAACTCATTTGCCCTTTTCTTTACATAGTACATTTTACACGGTGTAACCTGGGACATCTTCCCCTGAGAGGTTCTGCCTGAAAAGACAATTACAGAACTAGCAAACACAGTTTGACTATACTGAACACATCTCTACATACAGTGGCACACAAAGATTTATGGTTTCTGTCGCTTTATAGGGCTCTATATACATGTTGGTTTCAACACTCAAGCAAGGTGCAATAGTCTCAGTGGTTCCAGTACACATAAGGAGGTACAATTTCTTGACGTTTCAGACAAATTAATAGAATGCAAACAGCTGCAAAATTATTTTCATATTGATATATACTACATTCCCTGTTCATCTTGCAGAGACCACATCCAGACTATGTTGCTGTAACATAAAGTGAATTTGAAAGATTTGAGAATGAATAAGCTTACGCAGGCTATGTGAATAAATATATTTACTAAGTGATTAAATATATGATAACACAAGGAAATCACAAACAGAATAATAAAGAGTAAATGAACATCACTAGCCTAAATAGGGTGGAGACTCTGTCAATCATGCTATAACCCATGGCTGTCTACCCCATTATAACACATGACCGACACCCCAGGGTATAGAAGAGAGATAGGGCAATCATACTCACATCCTACTTAGAATATATGCCTGGTGGAGTCTGCTGAGAAAATGTGGGTTGCAGAGTATAAAACTGTCAGCTCCTCCTCCAGTGTGCATCACGCATGTCTCTGAGATCACTCAGGAATGTGGTATTATCAGCACAATGGGGGATAGGTACTATCCCTAACCCACTTCATTACAAGGAAAACTTATAAGCTGTTACACAGAGTATTAAACAGAATAAGTAAAAAAAATACCCTTACGATACAGTTGCTTCACACTAAATCCTCAACATCTACCATGCATCTGGCAGCAGTCTCTTTCTCTTATGCTGAACCTGCTCTCAAAGACTCTGTCTTCAAGTCACAGTTCACAGTACTTCTTAAGGTTTCTGTGTTTTGTCCATACTCCTTGAGTCTCAAGGGTTTGACCCCTCACATATATTTTTCTATCACACTCTTACATGTACTATGACATTAGGGCAGCTTTCACACCAGGGTTCTGACTAGAGAGCAGCAAAGTTTTCAAAAATTTTATTCGGACGTTTTGCCAAATTTTTTCTAAAAAAATTGCTTCGTTCTGAACTAATTTGCCACGAAGCGCGTTAAATCAGCTATATCCCGGCCTGCAGGGAGGGTGTATCTGGTGTAAATCATTGTACATTGCAGTAACATGCATAGCTATTCCTTTCTGGAAGTGAAACAGTTACTGTGACAGGCAGGTGGACACCCCAATAACAGTAGAATCAGAAAGTTTATTCACCCCAATTTTAGAATCTAGGCATAATATAACTGCTTATGTAATAAACAAGGTATACACCCCAATAACAGTAGAACTAGAAAGCTTATTCACCCCAGTTTGAGAATCAAGATCTAATAGAATTGCTTATCTATTAAACAAGTGGACACCCTAATGACAGTACAGCTAGACATCTTAATCACCCCAATTTGAGAATCGAGGCCTAATGGAATAGGTTATCTTTTAAATAAGGGGGACACCCCAATAACAGTATAACTAGACAGCTTTTTCACCCCAGTTTAAGAATCAAGGCCTAATACAATTTCTTATCTACTAAACAACGTGGACACCAAAATAAGGATAAAATTAGAAAGCTTATTAAGCCCAGTTTGAGAATCAAGGCCTAATAGAATTGCTTATATACTAAACAGGGAGGATACTGTTCAATTAGATAGCTCTGTGCCCTAAACAGGGATTGATGCAAACTGCAATGTCTCCTATGGATCCCTTTAGCTTCAGATTACAGTCCATGCATTGTCCCTGTCCCAGTCTCCCTATGCTCTCCCTACAGTGTGTAAAAACTCTCAGTATGATCTCCCTACACTGTCCCACTCTCCCTATCCAATGTTCCACAATTAAAAGCTTTTAGCAATACTGTCCCTAGCGCTTTTCACATCTTTGCCTATGCTCAGCTCACAGTGAAATGGTGGAGACCGTGCAGGATGAGGATTTTAAAGGGCTGTGACTAGAGATGAGCGAGCATGCCAGCCAGTGCCATTTTTGCGTATTTGCGTACGCATTTTAAAATTCGTTGCAGTCTACTCCAGGTCTGATCACATCACCCCACTCTGCAGTTCCCACTGGTTCAGTGGCAGCCCACACAGTACTCCTCAGTACTATCTCTTCCATGGTCAGGCCCCATCATCCACAGATCACTAGTGGTCACTTTATTAGCTTACCATTCACCCCATTCAGCTCACATATCACAGGCATCGTTTGGCAAGACAGCCCATATATCACTTTAGAATGTGCTTACTCACTGTACCAATTGCTGCCCTGTGCCACCACAGGCAATCTTGTTTTCTGTCTTGTGCAGCACCCTCTGAAAACTTTAAAGGGGTGTTTCAGGGAGAAAAAAAAAAAATTCAGCTCCGCCATTCCCCCTACTGTTGCCATTCTAATGTTCCTGTCAAGTCCCTGCTGTTCTGCACTTCCTTTCCCAGCTCAACTCCTGGAAACCCTAGGCAAGGCCAATTCAACCAGTCACTGTCGTTAGAAGTGATATGTCTCAACCAGTGATTGGGCGGGTGGGCCTATAGTAGCTTTTCTGGCTATGATGAGTCGGACAGGAAGTGAAGAGCAGCCAATACCAGAGCAGCATCTCCCCGGAACATGTTTTTAGAAGATGCCAAGTACAAGTTGTTTTACTTACGCTTGCACCAGAACTTGCACTTGTATTTCTAGTTTACCTATCAATAATGTCTTGTTACAAACATAGGTTCCCGAATGCTTTCATTGTCACCTCCTCTTACCTCCCATCAACATCATGTGCGTAATCACAGTACATAGAAAATATTACTGGTCAGAAGGAACTCAAGATCCCTTGAAAGCTTAATAATCCCTTATAATTATTATTGTACACTGTAGCACAACATAATAATCACCAGATGCTGGATATTTTGCAACAAACTACAAGAGAACTCACGGTGTACTCATCGCCCAATCCCTTGATCACCTCTAATGCATCTTCTGCTCTGAATATAGTAGTTGTCCATGATAACTCTCCTTGTATCATCTTTAAGCTGCCTGATTTCTTATGCTCAGAACTTATTAGGTAGCAGCTGTACGCTTGGCCTTTTGAGACATATTTAACATGTAGGATGTGTACGCAGTATTATCATTGGGAAGCCACAACAGTGCACACATCTGACATTCCTCAGCACTGGAGGGATTTCCAATGCAGCCAGAGAAAATCTTAGAGTACATACCGCTACCATGCTAATGAATAATCATATTATCTCCTGAACCGCCTATGTGTTTGCATACATAATTATACTAATAGCACATCTCTCTTTATTCAATTGTAGCAAGGTCTGGCAGATGGCAGGTTGCTTAAAGACATTTGAGTTTATACTATATGATGTAATGAAGATGTGTTTGTCAATGAAGCAAGACCTAGTGAGTCACCATGAATTAATTATCAAGGTGCACAGTACCCAGTTTAAGGGGGTTTAGGCCATCACTAGCTAACTGGCAGGAGTCCAACCCCCTACACCCCATCAATCAGCACTGGAACTTCACAGCTCCATCAACTGTGTAGTGCATAGAGCTTGTCACTGTAGCACTGCTTCCACTCACTTCAGTGGGAGTAGCGTTTATTTACAAGGTGCCTCCACTACACAGTTGATGATGCTGTGTAGTTTCATTGCCGGAGCTACACCCGAAAGAGCTGATCGGTGGGGGTGCCAGGTGTTGACTCCCCCCCCCAACCCCACTGGTCAGCTAGTGATAACCTATCCTGAAGATAGACCATCACTTAATAAAAGCTGGATAACCCCGTTAAATAACATCCACTTTTTTATCTACTGTAATATGCCTTTATTAATGCATATGATATATACTGTAGCCTTACTATTAATTGGAATAAATGAGTATTAATGCCATTTGACATTCCTGATTTACCCTTTGATAACATGCGTATACTGTTGGTTTGTCCCACCATGGTTAAATGATTACTAACTTTTTACACAACTTTGCATTAATCAATAGTACAAGTGACCAAAAGAAACTTTGTAATATGTCTTGTCGGCAAGAAAAATGCAGTTTTCTGGATTACCAATTGCTGTTCACTTTGAAAAATACCTTAAAGAAAATTAAGAAAATGAATACTTCATTATAAATATTTTCCCAAATACTTTTCATTTGCTATAATTAGAGATGAGCGAATCTATTCGCCGCTTCGTAGATTCGTATCGAATCTTGGGATTCTTCAGCTGAGAAGCGAATCCGAATATAAGTAGATTCGCTTTGGCTTTGTACGCATTCGCTGCGTAGTTTGTCCTATAAATTATACGCAATTGCGTACGAATTAGTTACTGTATACGCTGTTGCGTACAAATTCATTTTAGTAGCGATATTTTACTGTTTGTACGTTTATCGTGTGCAAATGCCCAGGAAGAAAGCGGTCACCTGACCTAGTAGGCTGGGCTTGCTCTGATTGGCTCAGGCTCAGTAAGCCAATGACGCTTCATTTCTGCTGCGACTGCTGAGGCGAGCAGAAGCACTGTTGTGAATTTGTGAAGTTCAGAGACACTGTGTTCTTCTAACTGGGGTGTAATTGTAGTGGGAATCTATCATACATATATCAGGGATACTGCAGGGCCAGGTCAGGGCTAGTAAATAATCAGGCAGGGAGAGAGAGACAGGGACAAAGACCAGCTGCAGGGCCACAGAGTGAATTAAAAAATCTTTGGCATGGATAAGCAAAAGGGGTCCAGTTCCAGCCAGACTTTGAGCTTTAAAAAAAACGAGAAGGTGGCACAGGGCAGCAGTGCCAAAAGACCTGTAGCCGGAGCATCTGCTAGTAATATTCCCAATACTTGGCCGTTGTTCCACCGGGCTAACCCACCAAGGCGCAACATTGTAGTGGAGGAGAAAGCAGATGAGGCAGTGGAGTGGATGGCACGCTCATCTCAGTCTCAGCCGGATGATCTGCTGTCATCTGCTGATACAGTGTCCATATGTAGCCAGGGGTCAGACTCGTCCTGCTCCACCATTCCACTCAAGCAAACCCCGTCATTTTCTGCCACCTCTCGGGCTTCAGTGTTCCCTCCTAGTGGTGTCCCTTCAGCAATTTCTAGGAAAAAAAGCCACCGAAGCCCAACTTATAATCCGGCGGTTATAGAGGACAGCCTCCCTGAGGGCAGTCAGATTTTGGACTGCCCAGAATTGTCAGTTGGTGGGGAACAGCCTAATTTGCAAAAATGTGTTGTGGAGGAGTCTGATGAGGAATCTGATGTGTTAGGCCGGAGGACTTGTGAAGCGGAGGAGGATTTGAGCTCAGAGGAGGAGGGTGGTACTAGTAGTGGCAGCAACAGAGGGCAGAGGCGAGTTAGGCCCAGGGCTAGTGCTTCCCTGGAAACTAGTGAGACCCCAAATATAGTGGGGCCGGCACCAGGAAGTAAGCGTGCGAGAAGCTTGGCCAGCTGTGGAGGGCGCACGTCGGGTGTGTGGAAGTATTTTACCACTCTGCCGGGGGATAGCAGTATGGCCACGTGTCATTTCTGTAAGCAGAAATTGAGCCGTGGGAAAGCCGCAAATGTTGGGACCACTGCTCTGTGGAACCATTTGAAGCGGCGTCATGCCGGCAATTTAGAGCAGCCCAATAATAGTAAAGAGCTGGTTACTTCTCTGGGGGTCCCTTCTGTCAGGCAGGCTGGGTCATAGCTCAGCCCGCATCCCGGGGTGTAAGTAGTACATCCACCTCATCGTCGCCCAGTGCGTGCATGTCTCCACCTCCTCTCATTCGGCAGCCGTCCATTGCCGAGTGTGTGGCCAGGAAGCAGTTTTACGCCACAAGTAATCCGACAGTGCGCAAACTGAACGGTCACCTGACAAAGTTGCTGGCTGTGCAGTCTCTGCCGTACCAGCTGGTTGACTGCCCAGCTTTTAGGGAGCTCAGCCACGCTGGCAGGTCCCTAGCCGGCATTACTTTTCAAACAAACCTATCCCCGCCCTTTACTCCCACGTGGCAGAGAATATTGGACGCTCCCTTCAGCTGTCTCTCTGCAGCACGGTGCACGTCACGGTGGACACCTGGAGCAGTGCTTATGGCCAGGGGCAATACATGTCCTTTACTCCCCACTGGTTGAATGTATTTAGTGGCAGCGAGGCAGGAACACCCCAGCAACCCGGTCAATTGCTGTTGGCACCTCCACGTGCTTTCCAGCCAGGATTGCAGCAGAGCACCCAACAACTATCCGCTTCCACCTCCACGGGAAGTCCGCCTGCTGGAGGGTCAGGGCAGTGGGTTACCCCTCGCTCCTTCATATCACATGTGCCAGGTGAAATGCTGCCATGCAGTGTTAGACTTAGTTTGTCTTGGCAGTAGCAGCCACACAGGCCAGCTCTTGCTGCATTACATGAAGCAGCAAATAGCGCACTGGCTGACTCCACGT